>BLFK01000033.1:847828-870328 GCA_014634185.1 Astreopora myriophthalma
TTAGTGTTACCTTAGAGCTTAGGGAAAACGTGTGCACTGCCACTGTCGTGTATTACATGAAGTAGGGAGTAAAGTAGAGAGCACATGGTTAGTCGATGGTAATCAAGTGTGTTTGTGTGTGTTCAGTTCCTGGGTTAAATCTTTATGTGATCCTCTAATTTATGTAGTAAGAGGATACAAATTCCGTACAAGCCTAGACTGACTGCAATGATCACTCTAACTTGACTTAAATGATTACTCTAACTTGAAGAACATTTAATAAATGCTGCTCTTTCCGCTGGGCGTGGTGATCAACTAAATCCAATCCCTTGCTCTAGTCCACAAAAAAATATCTGAATACGACTACCACCATTATCTAGAGCATCTGAGAACTGTTTACTATCTGAGTTGTGAATGACATGATCTACTAGAAGGTCAAAAGTGAAGCCCTCCACCAGTTTGGCACTTTTTTCAGGCAAATAGAGCTTAATGTTCTGCAATTTTGTTCAGAAATACACCTGAAGAATGGTGACTCGTAACGTAATACAAAGGTACTTTTGTGTGGTTTATAAGTACATGGAAAACACTCTTAGTAGGACTTACACGAATCATATGACAGCCATTTGACAGAGGTAACCATGCATTTTTCATTTCCTCAACAAATTGTTGTTGTTTGTTTTGTTTTTTTGTGCAGCAGACACGTCGATTTCCCTCATTTTGAAATTTGACCCCCTCTTTTGCCGTAATTTCCTTTATTGGGAAGCAAATTTCCCTTCAAATAATGTTAATTTCAAATACATTAATTAACACAAGTGTTAATTTCCTATAATAAGGTAAGGCAAGCCAGGTCTATTTTGGTGGTCCAGTAGACTACCTCGTTGTGTTGCTTTGGTGACAGGTTTGGAGGAAAAATATATATAAATCTTTGATGCTTTCTTCATTTCTGTGGTAAATTTTACGGTGGTACGGTGATTCTAAGTTCAGTTATTATCCCAAACCAGACACTACATGAAGTTTCTCTAAAAACCATTTCGAGCCACCTTAACTTACCACAGTTTGCGTACTAGGCTGTATAAATGTAAGAACTCTTACCTCACACATTGAAGTTCTGAGTGCCTCGTCAATCAAGCAGTCCTCTTCCTTATCCAGAGACAAAACCAAGGCTTTCTGGCAGCTTCATTTCTGTCCTGGTCTCAAAATTCTCTCTTTTTTTCGACTCCACAAGCGCAGCAGCGGCCGTACTTTGCAAGTGCTGGTTTAGTAACTCCCTACAGAAAAATTATTATCTCTACGCATTAGTTGAACACAAAATGAAAGTAAAACAAAACTAGCGCACCTTGCGAATTATCAGTGTGAAAACTAACCTGTTTTGGACTTTTAACAGCTTTTAATCGATCGAGCCTTTGAGACTGGCGGCAGCCATCGTTTTCAGTCGTCGTTTCAGAAACCTCGCTCTTGACACCTTTAACTGCAACAAATGATATTTCCCGCATCAGCTATTTAAAAAAAATGTAATTGAAACTAGCTTAAAACATTTTGAAATCCTTCAGAATGTAAAATAACCTGCTTTGGGCTGTTTATAAACATTTTTTTTCAGTTTTCGCGCCGAAGAACAAAAACACCACATGTTCGCCAGCAATTTGTATCCCACAACGCATCGCAAGCTGGTAATACGCGCTATTTTTCGCGCGCAAATAACCGGTACGAACCGGTACTGCATCGTTCCCAAGCGACGAAAGGGGTGGGGAGATGAAAGACCCTGGGAACGAGGTTGCGTCCATACCGGGTGGGCTTGGGTCGACTTCCATAACTCCTGCTCGTACACAAAATGGCGCAGCTTATTCTGCCTGCAGGAAATGCTCGTAAAAATCGTTTATTCGATCTGCTCAGACAATTTTTCAGGCAGTATGTTGTCCTAAATTTGGAAAGTAGCTTAGGCCTAACCCCTAACACTAATTTTACATTTATTATGCAAAGCTAAATTAAAGCCATTGTCTCCAAAATATGTAATGATATCAGGAGTAGGCTTTAATAGTTTGTGCTCGGAAAAGTAGCATAATATTCTACTAGTAGTGCTCGTATATTTCTAGCCTGCGAACACAGCCGCCTCTCATCGCTCACGACGTTATGCGCGGCCAGTATATTTCTAAACTTATGCAATAATCATGCTAGTTTTTGTAAATTATGCTCATTTTAGCAAAAAAAAAAAAAGCAGAATTATGCTTCTAATTTTTACTTTAAATTTGGTAAAAATCCCTTAACAACTATACAACAAACAAGGAAATGGCAAACGCATTTACCCTATTTACAACTAGAAACTTAACTAATGCATAATTCATTATAACTTCCAGTTATTATTTATAAGTTCAGTTTTCCTGCGCACGCGTAAGATTCCAATCGACAAGAGGCAACTCTAGCCTTTATTTTAGTTGATTCCGTGTCACGGAAGCAATTTACCACTGGGACTGGGATTTTACCCAAATTTGGACTGGGATTGCCCCCTCCCCCCCCCCTTTTTCAGGACCTCCGTAAGCCCTACTACTAAGAAGATACTGACAATTTATTTTGTGTGACCCTTGAACCGGACATTGGCTAAGATAAAGGCCAGAGTAAAGGCTGCATGTAGCCTCTTGTTACGGGGAATGCCACAGGCAGGCTACGTATAAAATTCGCTTGAGTGTCATCTTCATCGCTGTCACATGGTAATTAGCCACGTACTTGCCACTAAGCTGACGGCTGGGGGTTACCACAAGTACTTGGAGAGGGACCGCGTATACTGTTTGGGGGGAATTCTTCAAAAACCATCCAGGAATCGAATGATTTGAAGTTAAGGTAAGCATGTTTGCTTGACACGACCAATTTTAAGCATGAAAGCTTGTATTGATTGATACCAGATTATTAAACTGACATGTCAGACATACAACATGCATGCCTATTTTTCTTATCGTGCGAAAGGCCTTGTAAATGGATCCAATTGATGCCAACAATTGTTTGAGTTCTTAAACACTCAAAGTGAGTTCAGTGTCTTACCTCTGACGAAAGAGATCACAGAAAAATCGAAACGTTTGTCTTGAGAGTCGGAAATGTTCACGCCAAAGGTTGTCTTCACACTAGCTGAGCGATGCTGCATGCGTTGAAAAAAACTGCGGACTTCCCAAGGCCCACACCACTCCCCCTCTTCGAATTACTCCCTTCTCAGACTAAATTCGCAGAAGAAAGTATCCCTCAAGTGATCTTCGTCTGCTCTAAGAGCTAGCAACCCAAGTTTCCTTTGTAATCGATTTTGTCGATCAATCAAACAGCAATGAACACGAGAACATTACTCCTCTTGCCTTCATATTCGGTTCCCGCCATAAATAAATGCCACTCAAATTGCTTTTATCGAATGTCAGCACGTACCAGGAGGTACGTACAAATAAGCTTGATTCATGAATCTCGCTTGCGGCTCGTGACTTTCGAATTCTTCGAGTGTTCTTCCAGCATCCCGCGTGGTTTATCAGCCTATAAACCGGTTTATCAGCTTATAAATCATTAAAACGTGTGGTCTGTTGCTTGAATAAAGCTGAAGTAAAATGTTTTTTCGAAGAGGAATCACTAAAATAGAGTGAATATCTTTATCACACACACACACACACACACACACACACACACACACACACAAACAAACAAACATTCTGCTTGAACCAATCAGATTGCAGGGTTTTCGGAATTCCGCCCGCTCGTGTAATGGAAAAAAAAAAAAAACAGGCGTTGTATTAAAAAAATATGCTATCGTCAACTTCGCACCCATGTGTACTAATAAACAGACTATCTCAGTCCTCTCTCACTGCTCTCAGGGAGCTGAAGCAAAGGCGTTTTCGAGCGACGGACAGTAACCGAAGTTTAACCCTGCCTATGAATGTTTCCTATTTCTTGGGTAGGGATTTTGAGCAGTGAAATGTTCGAGCAAATGGACTCTACAATATTGAAAATAACGGTAGCGTCAAGGCAGGTTAAAAGAGAAAAGGGCCTCACTTCCAGTGCTGTCCGTCGCGCTCTAAAACGCCAGTCCTTAATTAAGTTCCTGTGGGCTAAATCCATTCACTTCATTTGGGACACTTCGGTGACCACTCTCAATTTTCGATGTCTTAAAATTCAACTTAAAACAACAGACATTACTTCGAGGCTCTGGGGAATGGAATAAGGATTTGCAAGATTTCTTTCCTCAGAGCTTCGAAGTAATGCTTTCCGTGTGGCTGTTGCCAAACTGTGTTAATTTGGTAGACTAATTTTCAAAGCCTCTGTAATCTCAATTTTTTAGAGATTATTTTTCCTCACTTGGAACATTTTGTTAAAAAAGCTGGCGAGACGCTTTCATTTTAATCTTGTTTGATAGTTCGTTTGATCTAAAATGTTGTCTTCAAATAAAAATTGTAATTGTTAGGGGCGTTTTTAATAGCTTTCGTAAATTTTTCATTGTCATCATAAACTTAAAGTTTTCCTTTCCAATATTATCAATAAGTTCAGTTTTCGCGAAAATATCAATCTGTCGCATTTATCATAGTAACGAAATAAGGAAACACCGGATACTTAGTACGTTTCCGATACGTTTCGAAAAGGAAAACGAATGACTGATCAAATGGAATTGGAAAACACAATGCTACAAAATGACAGTTACAAAATTAATTCTGGAATTAGGATCACCATTTAATAGTACCATCAGGATGTTTCATAAATGGTACTTCTTGCCCTCAAATGATAGAAAATTAATTTTCCTTTGCGATCAATAAAGTTCCGTTGTGAGAAACAAATGTGCAATCAGATCTTCGAAGTCTGAGCCTGTAGGCCGTAGATCATATATGAAATGTGTCACTAAAGATCCGGCAATATTTGACCATTTCGAAAGAGTTTGGTCATGCAAACGCTTCCTAAATTATACAGTTAATGAATCATTTTCGTTCGCTTTAAAAAATAATAGACTTCTCTTTTGGTGACTGTTTAACTGCAAAGGTAGTTTTAATATCCACGGAATCACCTCCTGAAGAGTAGTTGTCCATTGATCAATCTTGGATTCATTTTATATTTCTCCTAATTATTAATGAGACGTAACGCGAAATTTATCCTCTAAATTGGCAGATTCAGTAAAAAAGATGAATAAATATTTAGCCTGAGTTTAATTAGAGTCTGGCAAGAAAGGATATTAGTCCAGTATAAAGTAAACAGCTTACCTAAGGTCGACATCTATACTTCTCAGGGCGAGAATTCAACGCCGGGGCAGACGCACTTTGTACAAGTCTTAGGATTGATGAATTGGCCCCTCTTCAGTTTTGGTATCCCATGTTTTAAGGTACGAATAAATCTTTTTATATCACCTTTTAAAGTCCGAATACGAGAATGCGCAAATGTTTCAAGAGTTTTTTCTAGTCTTGTACTGAAGACCAAAATATCAAAATAACATGCTCAAAATATCATGTTTAATTTAGCTTTTTCCAGACGTTATGAATATCCGGCAAGGCAAAAGTTGGTCAGGGGCCGGAGGCAATCATCGTTCCTGGTATATTTTCGTACGCGCATAATCTTTCCTTCGCCTTCCGTCAAACAAATTGAATCGAAGTGAACTTAGAACTTAAAGCTACATCGTTCTAATACTGCGGGCTAAGTCATATTCTGGGCAATGGTTTCGCCTAAATTTTTCATCAAATCGTCTTTATGAGGGTAAAGACGCTAAGCAGTTCAAATGTGGTAGCGTTATGGCAGGTCAAAAGGGAGAACGCTTCATTTCACGAGTGACCAAAAAAAAAACAATTATAAACAGTCCCTTGGAATCTGCTAAAAAATGTCATAACCATGTTCAGTGGGCGAAATTAAATGATGATTTTATATGAGATACCTTATTCAGATCGCTGGGAGCAAAAAAAACATATATTTCTTCTCTTTTACGATTTCGGCTATAATAGAGATTCCGCATATTAGTGATGTTTTCGTGTTTGAAATCAGATAGACGAAGAGGGCGTAGGCTAAAGACACTGATATGCCTTTCGTCTTTTCTATTGCAGATGAAGGTCTTTCTCTATGCTACTCTTTTTATTATCGTTCTTACGCAGTCTTGCGTCTACTCTTCTGCAACATATACCGAGCAAAGAACAAAGAAAAAGGACGCTTTCAAGGCCTCGCTTTTCGACTCTCAAGTAGAGGACTCTGGTGAAAGGACTGATTGGGAGAATTTGTTCGACGATCAAGCACAAGTCCTTTACGATCAAGATGCTTGCATGTGGCGATGCGAAGAGTGGTGCAATGATCATTGCAGAAATTATTTCAACGAGGAAAATTGCCTTGACGATTGCAACAACTTTTATGGGAGCCTGTGGCAGAGATGCATTAGGAAGTGTCGTAGAGGAGATTTTGATCGTCCAGGTGGGGAGTCGGAAGAGGAGGAGGAGGAGGAGGAGGAGGAGGAGGAGGAGTATAAGAAATGACGATAGATTTTGTCGTAATCGACGTGAAGAAAAAAATTGTTTCCTCCATGTCAGCCGAAATTGTATCTGGATCTTGTTTCACTGGTGATTCGGGACGACGGCTGATCTAAAATCGTCTGTTATCGGTCAAGGATGGCCGATCATTTTCATCAACAGTCGATTGTCACAGAGTCCCAAGACGAGAACTGTATAGTATTTTAAGTCACAAACTGTACTTTTCTTTTGGTTTCATGATGTATTTCTTCGGCCAGCGAAATTCTCTCAATCTGAGTTTTGTAGTCTTTAAAAAAGGTCTTACGAGAGGCAAAGTCTAAGATACAGTTTTGGTTAACGGATATGAATACTGTCACATTAAATCAAATAGTTCTCCACTGAAATTGTGTTGTAGCATTTTGTTAAGTGCCTATAGTTGCTGTTGCTGTTGTTTTATTAAAAACAAGTTCAATACATATATCTTATTAACCAAGCGCGAGGGCCGTACTGGGAGAATATCGACCCGAGGTCTTGACAGTACGGACCGAGCGCAGCGAGGTCCGTACAAAAAAGACCGAGGGCCGATATTCTCCCAGTACGGTCCCGAGCAAGCTTGGTTAATAAGAGATTTATTGTACGACTGAAGAAAGCTTTGAAGGATTTTTTCACAAATTCCATGTAACATTATGCGGAAAATGTACAGGATAAAAAGGACCCGATTCTGAGAGCTTAGCGATGACATTTTACGGCAGATGAAATATGCTTTCAGTTTTGTCTTTAAGAACAAACAAAATAACGTAACGCGCAAGTTCTTCATGTTGTTTTGAAGTGCAAGCCATTTTCGAAAGATTTCGTCCTCGTCCGCCATCTTAATTTCGAGTTCAAAGGGACACAAGTGCGGGATCATTCGGGACAAAGCCCGGTCCAATACTTAGAGAATATTGGACAATAGAGCATTTTGATTGGTTGATTTTAGTTATTGGCCCTCTGACTGCCTGAGTCGTGTAATAATTTTTGTTATATACCTAGACTTTCACTCAATAAAACGAGCACTGTGATTGGTTGAGTCTTGGTCACGTGCCGCTGCTCAAATTCAAATGTATCCCGACCGGGGTACAATTGCGCAGTTGTTGTCCGCGCGCCGAATACAGTACTCGTTTTGTTGAGTGAAAGTCTAAATATATAACAAAGCACTTAATGTATGTTCCCTTGGGAAACTAGTTAGTTTTGTTTTCCCGAGAGTCCTGATGTTCAGGACTCTCGAGAAAACAAAACTGTTTCCCTCGGGACCATACCATATGTGTATATTATTACAGGCACGAAAGGTCTGCACGACTACTTTATGTACCGTATCGCTCGTTCCAAATTATCAAAATAAGGGCTCGAAATTGTGTCTGTTGCACAAATGGTTGACAAGTTCTGCCCGAATAAAACAGCCCGACCAAGAGTCC
The DNA here is from genome assembly GCA_014634185.1 of Astreopora myriophthalma. NCBI lineage: Eukaryota > Metazoa > Cnidaria > Anthozoa > Scleractinia > Acroporidae > Astreopora > Astreopora myriophthalma. The sequence goes on from BLFK01000033.1 coordinate 855,687, forward strand.
CTGCCCGGTACACCTATGGTCGCTACCTTTTCAGTCATGTTCAGGGTTGGATGGAGAGACTCGTACTTGTGACAGTTGACAGACGGGTTCAATAATTAAACGGACAGTGTTACGCCATTTTAGTTAACACACTAGAAGTTCGGTTGTTGGCAGTAGTAAAATCATGACTAAAATTCAAGACTATTAGCATGTACAAAAAAATAATTTACGTCGGCAGATGGCCAAGAAAAAGCTAGATGCAAACGTTGTGAATTACAGTCGGTTAGATTAATGTAGATTTTTACACCCTCGGCGACTGGGAGAGTACAGACCATGACGCTGTTATTCCCTTTGAAGGCAGTACAATTCACTGTTCATTTTTAACTCTCATAATTTCTTTTCTGTAAAGCCACAGATAAACGATCAAACATTTTTGTCCAATATCATGTTGGAACAACATGCTGGACCGTTTAATCACTTGTCAAGGTTATGCATGGTTCAATTATACCTGTTACTATAGCCCCACCCCTCCCCCCGTGGGGCTCGCACGCCCAGGGATTTGCTTTTTTTTTCTTACTTAGCGGTAGATAATTCTCCACACCCTGAAATCCTCATCCACCATGCACAAATGAATGGTTTTGTGCACAAAATAGATAAGAGATGGCAATATTGGTTTCCATGTAATAGCAAAACCAGACCATTTGACTAGAGTTGAAAACGCTTTTGTAGAGTTTATTGCACGGAAGATACTTCATTTACAATATAGGAGACTGAAAAAGAAGACTGAAGAAAGAAACTCCAACTGCACTTTAAGAAGCTCACAACCAGCGGACAGAAAAGTGCAAACAAACAAAAAAAAAAAAAAAAAAAAAAAAAAAAAAAAGAAACGCAGGAGTTTTCCATCAAATCATATCATTTTAAAGTGCTTCTGAGAAACAGACTTAGAATAAAGCATTCATATTAAACCAGTGGCCTCAAATTGTAGATATTTTTTTGGTGAAACGAACATTATTCTCCACACGGACTGGCGCCATCGTGTCAACTGTGAAGTGACGCAATTATCCCCGAGACAAGCCCGCTGCAAACAGTCCCCTTCCCCCCGGCCCTAAGCTGGAGTTGCCCTGGGGTTGCCCAGGAGGAATAGTAGCAGGTAGAATTGAACCATATATTGCATATAAATGTTTTTCCATGTTTGAGCAAGATTAAACATTGTATTCCCGTTTAGCCACGCAAGTTGCGTTGTTAGGAAACAAATCTTTCGAATCGCTTGCCGGGGCTAGCTTTGACATTAGGAAGGTAAGTCTTAATTCATTACCTTGTTTTGTTTTCAAGCATTCAAGGACAGAAAAACCAGCTGCCGTTTTCTGAGGATCCTGAATAGGCTTTACTTAGATTGCTAAAGCAAATTTTGAATAAACTTAACTAGAGTACGTTTTTAAATTATTTAAATCCATCTTCAGGACTTACTTGGTGATTCCTCTCTGTAAATGAGCTTAAACTTCCATTGTCTGTTTGCGTTTGCCACCAAAGGCTGTAAGACATACCGTTGTACCTTTTTCGGCCGCTGTGTCGTTGTCTTTCACCAATTTTCGTTTCTTTTATGCTAACTTTGTCGGAAAAATGGCTGGAAACCCTTTATACATATCTTGTTTATCAATGTAAATATTTTCAATTAACCGGCGCGAACGAAGACGAAGGCAATTGGTTTTCCCGCCTTTTCGCCACTTTTAGGCACGTGACGTAAACGTAAGCAGATGCTATTAGGGCTCATTCCTTTGGGGCTATTCTGGTAAAAAATGTTTACCTGTTCTTTGGGACTGCAATTTCAGACGAAACGAAATAGCATTCTCTTTATTGTTCCCTAAAGCAGAATGAACGGAATAAACAAATACGGTTTACTCGAAATACATAGAATATGCGTTCTCTTGGGGAGAATCGTGCGCGGCCTTAATTGTGTCCAGACCGTTCGAGCGCTAACTCTCGGGTCACCTGCGATAGCCATTCCGCCTCTTTTGGAAAACCTTATTCCAGTCATTCTGTTAATCCTAAACCGAAACAAGAACAAACGGAAAAGTCTCAAAAGAATACACCCTTAGTGCTTGCATGTGAAATCACTAATGAGATATTCTGCAAGCGAAACAAGTCGAGCTCTTCCTTCACTATTTTCCTATTCAACCACGGAAAAAAGAATTTTAAGTTCCACTAGTTTGAAGACAAGTCATTACAAATCAGTAAGGTTGATAGCTTCTCATTTTGGAATTAAAACGGGGAAATTCCCCATTAAATCTTCTTATGGTTCCTGTGGTAGGATCGGCCACACCTAATCCTTAGAGATGCTCATGGTACGAGGATGTATTACGCCTTCAGCGATTTGAAAGGAGTGACCTCTCCAGTTTACCAATCTCTGAGGCAACCCCCTGAAAACCATGCCTGTGAAAAGCAATATTGATAGGCATTTTTGCGTCGAAAGACGCGCAGAACGAATTGAACAGAAAAACTTCAGCGCGGGCCCCAGGTGCGTAGTTGACAAACTCGCTTCGTGATTTTATAGGTGATTTGTCCCACTGGCTTCAAATGCCTGCTTCCCTGCGTAACTGTTGTTGTTGTTCTTCAAAAAGTGGATGCAGGCTCCGCACGCACACCGCGTCATGGTTCTACAAGCGTTACGGATCCTTGCCCACTCAAATGCCAAGCTTAGGTATTGACTCCATGCTTAACAAAATGCCACCCAATGACCGTTGCTTGTCAAAGGAAATGCAAGCAGAAATTCGACAGATGCGTTGAAGATTGTCATGAAAACAAAAAAGTGACAACACTATTTTGGGAGTAAGAAGCAAACATCAAAGAGTGTAAGCTAACTACTACAAAAACACTAGCTTTGATAATGATTTGTGTTTTCCACCACTCCAAGGGAGATTACGTTCTAAATACTTTTTGTTTCTTGTGATTGACCACTGTGAACTCCCGCTTCTGAACTTGTAATTATAAACCGATTTATCTCTTAGGAGAAACATTCCGCTTTTTGGCCCCGTGGATGTAACCTTTTCATTTCATTTGCCTTTGTTACAAATGCTGGACTTATTTCTCGAAAAGGTACAGTAATGGCTGGCGTTAGATGTCGCCAATTTCTTGCATGTTTATTTCGAAACGTATCTTTCACGCCGCTTACCCGCCTCAGGACATAGCATCCCCCACACCTCGTTTCATAAACCCACCCAAAAACCCCAAACAAAGTTGTATACAGGGTCCACGACTTTTCATGACCTTTTCCATGACCTAAAGTTTAGCTGCCACTTTCGAAAATTGTCAAAACCGTCCTAGTTTTCGGATATTCCCTGACGTAACTCGCCTGTCCTTTATTTCGTCCTTGCTTCGACATCTGCAATAATTTACCGACCACACATAACTATAATTTTCCCTGACTTTTCATGACCCACAATGAAATTCCATGACTTTCCAGGCCTGGAAACCGAAACACTTCATGACTTTCCAGGTTGCCCATGAATCGCACGAACCCTGGTATAAACCCAGCATTAGTGTCCGGTATTTGTATGCTTTTTCATGGATTGCCCTGAGTTACTTGTAGATACCCTTTATTGTACATGGGAAATTGCCGGACAAATGACGCGGTCGTCCTTCTTTGGACACACGAAAAAATAAACTTCTAGTAAGTACGTTTTACATACATTACAAGGTACAAATGGACGCTGGTACCCATAGGTTGATGCAACTATAACTTACCGAGAAACAAGGTTACTGGGTTAGTAAGATGTTCACCAACGCTTGGTTGTCGGATCGAGCAGGAACGCAATACGGCCCGCTAAATTGACCAATCATAGCGCACCTAGTATCTCAGAGATATAATAAGAGCCTCACAACACAAGTGTAGTCCATTTGAACCATTTATTAACGGTTAAAGGTTGGGTTGGTTTAGAGACCACAAGTTACATATTATCCATGCGCCTGTAAGTGATAAACGTAGTAAATTAACGCCAAATGTAAAAAGCATCACTCCCAGAGTTCCTAAAATGAAAGAATTCAGTGGTACTTTGTGGCACCAATGCCCAGGAAATAACAATGAGGTTATACCGACAGTTGGTGATAAAGGTAAGCCACGAACAAGAACTTACACATACTGCCGACTGTTAGTTAGTGTCACCACATCTAATAATGCAAACATTTTTCAAAGATTTAAACGCCAATCTTAACTGTCTGTGCTTAATAACCATTACAATGTTTAACAGCTGCCAGGGTTACTTTCCTGACATCCTATGTAAGAAAGCTGCATTATAATATAAGACAAGCTATAACTTACTTGAAAAGAACTTTTAGCAAACAATGGGGCAGAAGTGAGCTAGAAACATCTTGGCCAAAATTGCAAGTGAGGGATGGTGTAAGTTGTGGAGAAGGGGGTCGGTTTTCACCTAAATGATATGTTTTGTGGTTTGTCATTTTTATCCTAAGATAATTCCTAACCCATATTGTGGCAACTGCCCAATCAGGTGCCATGAATTGCTGACAGGGCAAAGTGTGCAGGAATAAGGTAAGGGGTTACAGACCCCATTTCCTTAACACAGCTTGAGGATTCTCTAACATCATACCAAAATGCCAAACAAAAACTTGCAAAGAGAACATTTCCAAAGAAAACAAATACAATCAAACTTGGTAGCCTCTGGCTTATTCATTACTTCACTAAATTATTTAACCGAAGAAAACATCATTGATTAATCACTGTTGCCGTAAATGCTCATTGGCCAGCAAGCTTGTCATTACATCACTTCATATTCTTTTTTGATGGAGCGCATAAGACAGCAGGCAAAAACAATGCCGATCAGCTAAAGGAAAACAAAAGCAAACATGCTTTAGTGAAAACCATTCATTTCTCAGCCCTTCAAATACTAATGTGTGTATATAGGTGATGTCAGAGTGGATTATCAGATGTGGATTATGGTGGATTATCAGATCACATTTTTCTTCACAAGATAAATGTTTACTGATTTGTTTACACTTTAAGGTACTCTGGGATATTGTTGACCATGTACTATTTTGGAGGTGGGTCAAATCAACAAACTGAGACTTAACAATTGTTTACATTTGTTAATCAGCAACTGAGGGCTTGGACAACATTGTCAAAACCCAGGTCTCGAAACTGGTGACTTTTGCTGCAATCGTAGTTGCCAACCTTTTTTTTCTACTTGCCATGGCAACCAAACCGGTCGCAGCTTGGAGTGCTGGTTTAAGTTGCTCGCAAGATACTCCATAATAAAATGAACATTTCCAGAAAGTAACCATTCCATACTATACTTGTGCAAAATGCTATAGCACATGTTGGTAGTTTCCAATCAGGGGGACTTAGGGGCCAAAAACAACAACAACAGGAAAACCCTGCACAACTGAAAAATGTCCAGAAAGTTCAGCTCACTTTTCTGTTATACCTGACACTAAACGATAAGTTGAAAAACTCAAAACTGGACCTGGATAATATCAAAGGACAAATCCCTAAAATACCCAACCATTTATAAGAAAAAAATGGTACTGTACTTAGTTGAGGTTTCAGTGGATTGATGTAGAGTAATATCAACTAAAGAGGTATAAATTTAATTTCATTTTGCACATGAACAAAGGCAAGAGTTGAGTTTTATGACATTTCCTACACCTTCTGAATTCTGGTTTTCTTCAAAAGAAGAACTACTGGAAACAATCACTGATTGAGCAGGTGCTTCAAACAGGTGTAACTGTGTTCATTTCTTACAGAGACAATGTGTTTTATTTACAAAGACCACAGTTCTGACAACAAACCTGAATAAAAGCAACACCAATACCAACTCCGCCAATGGGAATAAGGTGTTCTCTGAGGTATTTTTCAAATCCATCCACGCATCCCTGAAAACAGAAGAATAATTCCATGAAGCTTCCAGTTAAACAGATTAAGTATTGACTGACATTTTGGGCAGATAAATTAAGTTCAATGGCAGCAACTGGGGGAGAGGGAGGGGACCATAAAGAAACCAGTGGACACTATTTTTATCTTCACCCAAATAGTTCTAACCCCATTCAGCTAGTTCTTACTTGATGAATCATGGGCAAACCTTAATATTGAGAAGTGAAGGAAAAAAAAAACCCACAAAGGTTCAAAAATACCATTTTCCAGGCACTAAACTGTAGCAAACAATTCAATTCAACAAACCAGTTAAAAGGCTTTTACTATGCCAAGGAAACATTAAAAAGCTCCAAAGCACATCCCCACAGTATTACTGAGTAAGGAATGCATTTTACACATCTTACAATGTACACAACTGATTTCACATTTTCCCCCCATCAAAAAAGGCTGCACCAGTAGCACAGTTTCCTCTCCATATATATTTACACTATTTACAGCCTACTATTCCTTGATTTTGAGGAAGAAGGTAACACTTTAACCATTTTATGTAGCTCATTTGTCGCCATAAAGTGGCCAATTTTACCATCTCAACTCAGCTTCTGTCTAAAGTGTTGTTCTATGAACAACTTGTACTCACCTTTGACACAAATACTTGTCCTCGTTTTTCATTAGTTATATTTCTTGCTTCTCCAAAGGTTGTTGGGCAAGGTATATTAGTAAGGTTACCCAGGCAGCATGAATGTGGGAAAGCTGTGCTGTTACTTATGGAGACATCACCCTTAAAATAGTCTTTATAGCCATTGGCCCCACAGCAATCAAACTGAAGACAATAAATGATAAACAGACTTTTAAAGGATTATGGAAAATAATTAAAGTGGTGACAGTAAGCCTAACTACTGTGCATGGATTTTTGGGGGTTGTTTCGCAGTTGCTGTCATGATTCACATAAAAATATTATGGCAAATGGATAAAACTGTGCAAAAGAAATTTTGGCCCGCTACCTTTAATAGAAAATATGCCATTATTTGACATTTCAGTCCAAGCTGTGTGAAGTTGTACATTGATCACTATTGCAGTTTTAAGGGTAAACAAACCTCCTTTTGTGCTTTGTCGATTGCTGTTCTGTGCGCTTTATCTGAATAATGATCCACAGCATTCTCCAGTGCATCTTTAGCAGCTTTCTTCAACTAATTCAACAAGTCCAACAGACATAAGTCAGACATAACTAATAAGAGGCTACAGGTAGCTTTAATAACTTAGAGCAATTTCCGGTACAACCATCACTTCGTAATGGCATTTCCAGTCAAATGAAGTCAAAATGACATAAAAAGGAAACAAATTCCCCTTGTTTTTCCTTGTAAAATGTAACATCGTTTGCGTAGTGCAGGAGTAACTTGCACAGCTCTCATGTGTGAGAGCACTTATGTCCAAACCTAACCAGAAAAATGAGTTCTTTGTCACAAGTTCCTCCCATCTAATAAATAATGCAGTTAAGATTAAAAAATACAATTAAAAGAAAATAAAAAAGTGAGGCCATTACAGTAAATAAGAACAAAAAGCAGAGCTTATAGTGTGTCTATTTTCAGATTGCAGTGGGAAAATAGTGTCATACACTGTACAAGCGCACTTGCACAGACTTGAAGCGACTTTTGTCTTGACGCCTTATGCCAAAGTTAAAATTGTGCAAATATATTGCTTCATTTCAGCAAGGTGTAAGTAATGCACTTGTAAAGAACTCACATCATCTCGGAAGGCATAGGCCAAGGCTCCAGCTGCAATTTCTAGAACAAAAATGATTGCTAGCAAAACCGCAAACTGAAACAGAATACAGCCAATAATTATTAGTGTCAGTGAACATGATTTTTCAGTATGTTCTGTAGAATATGGGGTTTCAATTAGAGAGGCTAAAAGAAAAAGGAAATGTGATACAAAGGAAAATCAGCTGAAGGGGCTGCTGGTAAAACTTTTGAGAATTTGAGAATTTGAGTTATTTGGTCAATTTGCAAAACCCAAACTCATTTACAAACAACATACTGTAAACAGCACTAAACTCAAACTGTCCTATGCCAAGGACAATGGGATGAACAGTGCACAGCCAAAACATTTTTCTTCTGACATTTTTTTTAACTCATTGCTCCTATATTTCATTGTTATTTTGTATTGCAAGGAATTTGGCCACAACAACATAAACAGATGAAATGCCCACCCAAAAGTTACTTAAGAGATTTCTCCTGGAGACTTTACCTCTTGTTTACGTTAGAAAGGTTTTGATTCTCTATACAGCTGTAGGTAAACTGTCATTGAAGGGCTCTGAGCAAAAATGCCTTAAAGAAGTGACTTTTGAGTGGGTGTTGTCATTTTGTATGTACTGTGGCCTAAGTTCTTAAAGTAATGATGAAGCTAAGGAATGACCCTTCCCAAGCTGTATGCAAGTTCACTCCATAATTTTAGTGCAGCTGACTTGCTAAAATTTCACAAAGTTTCACAAAGTGATGAAAGACCCACACAAAAGCCTTCAATTATTATAAACAATACAATTATCCATTTCAACTTCCTAATGTAACATCATAACCTACCGTGGTCACCATACAGTAGTTTTCCTTGTAAGCACCACAACATCCCAAGAAGCCAACAACGCCAATCACAACGCCAATGATAATCAGAAACACGGGACCTGTTGTCAGTCTGCTATCGCCAACCTGAACGAACTCACCAAACTTTGCCTTGACCACTGCACCAACAATAATCAAGGCAAGGCCAGACACCTGAAACAAAACGCTAATGCATGTAAACAATACCACATAGCTAACAAGCCTGCATAAGAACAGAACTGAGATAAGAACAGTGCACTTTCCAGTACTCGTGTTCACTCTGCTGTACAAGCTACAAAGTGCCACAACTTTTTGAGTCTTTGGATCAAATTCTTAAGTATTCGAAGAGGACAGGCTGCAATCAATTGTAGCTAATGAAAATATCTGAATGCAGTAACTGTTCATCAGTAGGATGCCCAAAATGTGTGCAATTCCACAGTAATTATTGGTTTTGGCTTTATTAAATCCTACACGAACTGCAGAGCATTTTAGGAAGAGCCCGCCACAGAGTGAGCCATTGAGCAGTACTTTGCTGTGGTGATGTTCTTTACAGCTGTACGCTGTTGCCTGTATGTTGTAAAATGAGGTTCTACGTTTTGAGTCTGTGGATAAAATCCGAGAATGTACATTTATGGTAAATGCAGGTTACTGAGCAGAACTTTCCTGGGCTGTCTTTTTTTCCCCCTCAAATAAGCTAAAAATCCTGAGGAATGACCCCTTAAATTATTAAGTAATTTTGTTCGTGATTCTGCATTGTATGGCAACTGTAGTAATTTTTAAGAACTTTGACTTAATACACATTTAAAACAAAAAAACAGGCAACATGGTGCATAGCCAGTTATGAACTAATATGGTAGTCTACTCTGGCTGCAAGTGCTTACCTCAGGTACTAAGAATTATTCTGAGTGGGAAGAAGTTTGTGTCTGATGTTAGTAGAAGCACAGTTTTCACTCAGTCATTAGGACAGAGTAAGTTGGTCAGTAAACTTGGTACAAGGTGATCATCTCAGTACAGGTGTACATATGAGTTTAGTGCTGAGAAGGACTATTGTTAGTCAGCATGAATAACGTTCAGATCAATAACCTGAGCATGTTTTGGCAAGTGAAGATAAACTGCAAGAACTTTCACGATTCTACCTGTCTGACCTTACCCCAATCTCCCTACCCACCCCAATGTCTCCGATGATGATTTCTACTAAGGCTGGGATTTACTTTGGCAAGTTATGACAAGAACCTTAATTTCAAATAATTTATTCATCAATGTTATTTACTTAAACAACCCTTTGGGTTTTATTATGTTAATTGGTCAAGTCTTCTCCTCCCTGCCCTACCCTCACACTGTACTGGTGATTTAAGGAAACTTGCAGAAAGAGTGATCATGTTTGCTTTCGTGGGGTCAGTTGTGTCTTATAAATGCAGGACAAGCTGTCACAAGTAAATGCTTGACAAATACTTCCAGTTTCCATGGAAGCAATGCTAATGGTTTCCAAACCACTAAAAGTGGGAATAAATATGTGTTTTGACAGACTAGATTAATTTCAAGGTGAATTGGTAAGGATGCAAGGAATTTGAAAGGAAAAACCATTTTTGCCTTTGGACCAATTTATGCAGCACCAATTAGGTCCACCTCACGCAAACCAGTCAGAAGATTTTGAAGAACGAAAAGCAGACGCTTTGTTCTTCAATGTCACGGAAATAACGGATTTATTCTACAGTTTTGCTCAAACTTACATGTAAATTTCTAAGTCAAAACCTAGTAATCAACCTTGAAAAACTTGAATAATAATTATTAAGCTCACACCTCGTTTCTCAACTGTAAAATGGCCCGCCTCCGATTTCTTTTACTGCGCATAACTTTTTTGTGTTCTCTATAAAACTATATATATTGCTCCTCTTAAATTCTCCTGTTATGATGAATTTCATGAATTCACTTGCAATGAGGGTTGCATTTTGCATTAGCCGTCTCGACAAGCGACGTTGATATTGTGCCTACCTCAGAACTAACAAATTTATTATAACAGCCTCCTCATTAAACTTACAAAAACTATAACGGTCCAAAGTCACAATCTTTCAAATACAGAACGAAAATAATGATAAATAAAAATGAACGATCAACTGCAAGCTTGGTGCAAGGCGTCACGCCTGTTAGATGATGCGAGGCAGAAATGCTTCTTTCTGAGGAACATACTTCGGAGAGTGATTAAAATTGGGGAGAAATTGATACGAAAACTCCGATGTTCATCGGTTAGAGACACGTACAGACACGCTTTGCATGAAAGGTGAAGTACAAACCAAAACCGAAACCAAAAATTGAGCGTCATCCAAGGCACTACTTTATGTACGTGCCACATCGTTGGCGACCTCGGTACTAAAACAGATCACAGCAGCTCACAATACGTAATTTGTACTCACCCAGAAAAGGAGGTTGAAAAAGAACAGCAGATATTTCACACAAACCATTCCACCGGATACCATCTTGTGTTTTCTGCTCTCCGCCTCAGAACTTACAACTCCGAAATACGTCAAGTCGATTGCAAAACGCGACTTAGCAAATGAAAGCGATGAGCTATGTTAATTTCAAGAGACCCATTTGGGCATACACGTCACTTTCTTGGAATTTCATTGGCTGTTAGATAATCTCGTGGGAATTGTTGATGATTTCTGTAATGATCCACAAAAACATTGAAAGAGGAAATATATTCGCGAATACACCCTGATAATTAGATATAGTTCGAGAGCAACACAAGGAATCTGGCAGCTTCTGTGAGTACCGGAGCACAGATTACGTATGCTTACGTAAAACAAAAGAAATAAAAGACAGGAAACAAAACAACTCCAAATAAAGACTATTCCCAAGTTACCAAAAATACAAAGCTTTCCGGTACCTGCAGAAAGACCCAGGAATCTTAATTTCTCCGGTGCATTACAAGTGATCACGAAAAGAGTTTTATATTGAAGAGATTTCATAGCAACAGGTGGACTATAGACGTCAATTTTCAGCTATAAATTGCGCCTAGTAACAAAACTTTACCCCCCTCTATATAAGTTATCTCAGTTCAATATGTTCTGTACTATTTTGCTCGAATATAAGTGACGCTTATAATATATGCATGAATGACCAAATGTGAATACCAAAGGGGGACAGACGCTTGCAGAAAGGCTTGGAGCGTGAAAAGGCTTGGAGCGTGAAAATGCTTTCCGCATTTTTCAAAGAGTAAACAAAAGCTGTATTTATCCATATCAATCTGTCAAACCGAGGAGTACAAAAAGCAAAGAATAGCACAATACGTTCTAAAGAAGTTCACCATTTGTTCATTTGAACGTAAATAGTTTTTAGGCAATTCAACTGATTGGGATCTGGTCTAATCGTCTTCAAACACATTTTATGAACTTCATAGAGTAAAAAGATAATGTCTTCGTAAACAAAATGAATAAAACAGCCAAAAACTGTGCAACTTGTATTAAGCTGTATTTTAGATTGCGAATTGCATCACGTGACTAAAAAACGGAATTTACGAAATAGAGGACCGTATTTCGTGCTATTTAGGACCTCTACGCAGGATAGGTAATATAGCCCTGCATGAATGCAATCCAATGCGTTGTCGCAGTCAAATCTCTATTTTTTTCCCACTAAGAGGGCAAGGTAACGAATCCTACGATATGATTGGTTCTTAGCGCTGTCCGTATTTACGGGTATAGTAACGGGAGTTTTTGACCTCGAGTTTTCTTTTTTTTAACACCGAATATTCTAAATACATTTTTAATGGAAAAGAAACTTGAAAACAACATTAACATAAAAATATTTCTTTGAAAAGTTGTTTGTAGTCATTTATTGCATTCACTATGCGCGACGTATGTGTGGAAAAAGTCTGAAAAACCGATAACCAAACTCTTTTCCCTTTTGTCAACGATATCCACACGCGCAGGTGTTGGGAATAATAGACTTGATCATTCGAAAAAGGCTTCACAACTCACCGTGAAGTAAAGTTCTTCCAAGACAAATAAGTGGCAGATGATCTATGAAATAAGTGACGAGCAAACGAAAATCTCCCAATCCTTACAACGAAAGCAGTCTAAATATAGGACGCCGGAAATTCAGATTCAATTTAAACAGTTCTCCAAGATTTCGCGAAACTTTGATAAATTGACAGTAGTTTCAAGAAGATGAATTTCCTTATCATCATAAAAGAAATAAACATGTTTTTTTTTAATGAAATGAATGTAGTCCTAGCTGATTTGTCCTTGCTTGTATTGCTCTTCTCTGTTCCTTTTCAAAAGTTGGTTAATGCAGTACTCATTTTCTTGTCCAACTTCTGTGAGTCTCAAATCCATGGCTTGTATCGTTGTGTTTTCTTCCATTCCTTCCTGAAGTGACTTACCCCCGTCCTAAAAAAAGAACAGAAAGGAAAATATCAGTTTGTGATCTCTGTCAATTGAAGAGATATACTAAGCCAAAAACGCACCGGTCCGATGGTATTGCAGGATAAGTTAAGATCCACAAGTGTCTTGTTTGAAACTATAACCTTAAAGATATTAAAAAAAAAAATACGTAGATTGTTAGACTTGGCATACTTGGCATACTAACCCTAACCCCCGAGTTGTTCCGGCGAAGCAGGGTTAGCGCTATTAATACCGGATGAAATACGATGGCAACCTATAGGTTTTGGTCACACTTAGCACAAACCCTGCTTCGAACACCTCGGCCCTGAAGGATCCTGGGCCGAGTTGTTCGAAGCAGCCTTAGCCCTAACCCTAGGTTACGTCCGATTAAAACCTACAGGTTGTCATGGTATTTAACCCGGATTAGCGCTAACCATCCTTCGAACAACTCGGCCCTGAAGGTTCAGTTTGAAACACGCTCAAGCAATGCGATTTGACGTGAATTTGTTCCCACGGTAACTATAATTACGACTGAAACCTAAAACACAAAAATAAACAGAATCCAGTAGACTTTTCTTAAACAATTCCTTTAGCCTTGGTTGGGAGCTCTTTTTAAAGTCAAACAATTCCCTTCCCCCTTCCCGTTCCAAAGCAGCGGTCGTAAATACGAAGGTGGTAGCACGGTGGGAATCCACAGTATTGACAATTCAGTACCTGCGATAGAATAGCAGCAGTGGGTTCACCGAGGTCATTACTCCCTAAATGGACATGTGTTAGGGTGTGGTTCTTGAACAGTGCACGGCAAATGGCTTGTCCGCCATCATCACCGAGCCTATGACAAGAAGAAAGTGAGAGCATATCAGAGAGTTGATTGAAAAAAAAACAAAAACAAAAAAACTAAATAAAAGAGGGAAAACGCACTCAGAGTTCTAAAACTTGAGAACAGTTCAAATCACTTTGGCAATTCAGATCAAACCAAAAGCAATGAAATGAACCCATCACAACACGAAGTGAAGGAAAAATGGCACGATTAAGTCAAGATTATCTCATTAACTAGCGTTGCGTTGCGAATATGTTACGATTTGACATTACGGCCTCTGCGAAAATCCTGTAACTCAGCGGTTGGGCATCCCAGCCAATAATTGGAAATTCGCAGGTTCGTGTCAACCTCGTTCCCAGGCTCTCTCTCTTTTCCGCCCTTGTCGTCGAGAAAGACAAGAGAGGAAAAGAGAGAGAGCCTGGGAACGAGGTTAAGAAGTTTTAGGGCGCCTTCGGAATCGCTAATCGATCGCACGCTCAGTCTCGTCTCGCAGAGAGGAGACGGAGATTTTGCGGCCTATCAAAAAGAGTATCAATGTTGAACCAAAGCACTTGCAAAAATCACTCCACGCTCAAATAAAAAATAAAAAAAAGAAGAAGCCCTTCGGTAGAAGCACTAACGTAATTCAAACGACTGACCTGTTTAACCTTAAATTAATATTTGAGAGCGTTGCATTTTTTCCGAGGGCGTGTCCGATTGCAGCGGCACCATTTGATCTGATTTTATTATCGCACAAGTTTAAGGTTGTTAGGCGGCATCGTCCATTCAGTAGTTTGCCAACAGCTCTTGCCCCACTGTCGCTAATTTTGTTGTGTGAAAGATCTGAAACAGATCAGCATTTTGTCACCGTTTCCTACCACCTTTGCCTAAAACGAAGGATCTCCGTTTATGCCCAAAATTTAATGCAGGTTTCTCTATCCAATGGTAATTAATAAGGTGTTTCAAACTTGCCTAACAGCTAAATGACGATATTGCATTTTCAATGTTGGTTA
>BLFK01000033.1:872335-888577 GCA_014634185.1 Astreopora myriophthalma
TATTACACTGTTACAGTGTAATACACGGCTTAGGCTTCTTTATTTGTTAAATATAAATTATATATATGTAAGTATATATATTTTCCTCTTGGGTGCACTCAGATTTTTTCAGATCATGCCCATCTCACTTGTTATCATCGTCTTGTCTATGGCTGCTTATTGGCAGCTTTATATATTACTGGTGTAAGTAAAACAGTTGACTGAGGTCAAAATTATTTCAACCTGGTTTGATTTGCAATTTCTTTGTGTCTTATCTATGGTAATGAATACTAGAAAAGGAAAGTTCAAATCAAACTAGGGTGCAACTTCTTTTACTTGATCTAATATTTAACTGCTGCATTACCTCTTATGAACTGGATCACAATAACTAATGCAGGGATACCGCAAACATTACAGAATATCTCAAAATCACGAATGCTTTAAACAGAAGGAAGAAACAAGAGGTAAACAACAGGAGAGACAACAGACCCTTACCCATAAGTTAAATGAAGTTCCTCCAGATGAACTAATCCTGGAGTTACAAGACCAAAGTCAAAATGATCAATGTTAGGGCCGTCCTGTCCAGCATCACTACCGCTAAAATTCACAACAATTATATATATTGCAAAGTTAATAAAGAAGTAGAGAAAAATACTGTATGTAAATTGGTGTGGGTCCCTGAAGCATTAGGGTCCACGTAAAATGACCCTCAATGAAATGTCACTTACGCATCTGAGGCATCATCATCTTTGATCAGAGCTTCTTTCACAGGAGGTAGGAGCTGTCTTATGTTTAACCCCCTTACATAAGGAGTAGACAGCTTGAGAGTTTCATTCAACTGTTGAAGAAATAAACAAAACAGAGCCTAACATATAAGAGAGTTATTCCTTTCGAAGGCAACCATTCCAGTTGTAAGTGACACAACAAATAATATTTAATCAGTGTCCTACCAAATATGGATCTGTAGTCTCTGGAACAAAAGTTTCAATAATACCTGCAAGCCAAAGACAGAGGACATAAATCAATTAACATTAACAAAGAGTAAGAGATGTGACATTTTGCTGGCTTGAAAGAGGATGCAAACTTTGGAGATATAATTTGGTCTGATACTACATAATCATTTTGATGAGTAAGGGAGATTACAGACCTTCTAAATTCCTTTCAAAGTACATTCTTTTCCAGCTGTTTCCATGTTGGTTGATATCACACACCTGCCACCTTGCTTTGCAGCACCTTTTCCAATAACCCTCATCCGAAACTAAATTAGCTGTAACCCTGATATAAAAGAGTTTGAAAAGTATTGGTCAAGAACTTCTGCAAGAACTTCCTTCAAATCAGTCAAGCCAGCCACTTCTGTCAAGCAAAACAAGGCAACCAGTTGTCCCCTTGCCTGGTTGGCTTGTGTGACTGAAGTGACCCACTCAATTCACTTTGAGTAGAATACTCTCACTAACTTCATCCATGATTATGTCAACATTACAACCCCATTGTACAGCATAACAAACAGCACACTTTCGGATTTTGTGAACAGACTAAAAACTTAGAACCACAGGTGTACATCATTGATAATAAACAGCAAGTGCTACAGAACAGTACAGTGGAGTAGCTTTCATTTAAAAAATCTTGCTTCTGCACTTTGCTAGTGTATCGTCATAGATTATAATTTCACATAATTACGCACACATAATGTGACAAACGATAATTGCCTAATTACTGTATCACTGACCAATTGACACAGAAACGACTGTGATAAGACATTATCTGAAGGCCATCAAGTAAATATTCTTTCGTATTTCTTTCTATTATCTGAAGATCATAAATGGACAGTTTTGTATTACTTTGTAGATTTCGAACGACATACTACATATTGTATTGACTGATCATTGCTTCAATTATACGCTATGCTTCTGCTACCAAACAAAATAAAGTTGTTTGAAACCGATAGCCTATTGAATATTGGTATACACCGATACAGCTAGTATGTTTCAAGTTTAATGGAGTCTTTTAGCAGTTGGATATGGTGTTAACCCTTTCCTGCCTGAGGGATACCCCAGTGACAAGCAAAATAGTCTGGTGTTAGCCACAGTAAAACCTGTAAGTGGCACTGTTGGGCATTAAAGGGTTAAGAACCATTTGCGTGGCATGGTAAAAAGGACAACAGGAAAGTGTGCTGTTCATGCCCCGTACCTTTCATTTAAATGGTCACCTTGTCAAAAGAAAAAAAAAACATGGCACCTATTATAATTTGACTAAAAAGGGAAGCAATATTTAAGTTGATAAGTAGGTACTTACATACATGTTACGTAATGCAACTTTGTACTTACTTCATGGCAATGCTAGTTGACAAGGCATCAAGCACTTTGGACTTGTGTTTTGGAAGGAGTTCATCAAGAATCGGATTCTCTGTAGCAGAACCAAAATGAAAATGACCTTCTTTGTCATTTTAACATGCTATAATAACTAACTGTATTATAATGCTTTAGCATGTATGATATTTGGTGATATGATGTACCCCCATTGTGGGGAAATGGAGTAAAGGTTATATCAAGCACAGGGTATTTGCCTCAGTCTTTGATCAATCTATTGTTAAATGGATATCAAGGATGAGCTCTCCTTTCAATGGAAAGATGTAGGGTTCAGGAGAAAATAATAGAGGGTTAATAAGGTCATGTTGTATTGGGATCAACCATTTTTGGTTGGTTGGGTTTTTTTCGTATTCTTTTGTAAAAAAGAAAAAAAAAACATGTTTTTGGTTGGTTTGGATGATCAACGTTTTCAACCAACTCCGAACTTGGTTGAAATGGTTTAAAATGATGGGTAGTGTCTGCTGATCTCTTAACAAGCACCAAGGTTTTGCAATTGGTGTCATCTTCCCACAAAAATCTTGACAACCGGCAAAAGAAGTCAAGGAGGTCTGAGAATGACTATACTCAGTCGCACCTGCAGTTCAATCAAAGATGGTAATAGGGTGTTCTATTGGGAACTTCAACCAAATTGACCAAAACCAGTTGGGGTTGAAACGGTTCATCACAACAGAACACAACCTAATATTCATGGTTCTTACTTCCACTGAGGAAAGAACAACAAAACTGATGCCACATTAATATGACTTGGATGAGACATTCGTCTGTGCTTAAAAAGTGTGTTAATTAAAAGGAGACAGTACAAAAACAATCATACATTTCCAACTCTTCCAGTATTTACCCTCAAAGTTGCCAACAATATGCTTTACACAGAGTTCTGTCAGAAGTGGAACTGTGGCAAGGGTCCTGAAAAAGATAAATGTAAACATAGATCAAACATAATGCTACCAAAGTACGACAGCATTTGCACCCTTCTAAGCCTTTCAAATTGCATGACTTTCTATGACCTTTTCCAGTATGTCTGGGAGAGAAGTCAGTTTATACGTCCTCAACCTGTCAGAACCTTCCCCCTTATGGAATCCCTCAAGGACTGGTACCTGGTCCTATCCTTTACCTATTATACATCCCAGAGTGATGTCCTTAAACAACTTGATATATCATATCATTTTTTTGCCAGTGACCGCTAAATATAATTTTGTCCTTACAGTTGTCACAGCCCACTGAATCTGAACACTCCAAATAGAAAGTGCAAGCGTGCATTCTTGACAACAATAGATGGGTGATATACAACAAACTCATACTTGCAATACCCCCCAAAAAAAAGATAACTGTTGCTGCTGAATGCTTGTCATCGTTCTCTCCAAGGCTAAACTATTTATGCACTTCATACAGCAAAAACTATATAGTCTAATACAGAATTTGTAAAGTTGATTTAGTGAAAATCTCTTTTCAAGCAATTTATGAGGTCACATACAGATCCAATTGGAAGAAAAACGTCCTTCTGCACTTCTTTTCTTCAGAGCTTTTAGATGTTTTTTGATGCAATGCATGTTTAGGAACTGGCACTAGCTGAGTGTGCATTAGGTGATTGAAACAATGTTAGGTATCTCTATAAATAGTTTCTTTTAAGATCCCCCATGAAAGCATTTCAGAACCTCCAAAAATTGCTCCTGACAAGATCATTAGTGTCCATAGCAACCACTGTCTGTTTGTGGTTAAGGTTGACCCCCCCCCCTTTAAGTTAAGCTTTCACATAAAAAATTGTCAATACAATCCTTGTTTTAGGGTTTTTTCTGACATAACTCGGCTTAATGTTACTTCTTCCTTTTTTTGTCATTATTACTGCAATAATTTGTCTTCCATCCATAAACTACCGGTATAATTTTGCAAGACTTTCCACGACCAACCATTAAATTACATGACTTTCCACACATGGAAAGATGAATTCTTAAACTCCACAACTTTTCAGGTTTCCATGACCCATAAGAACCCTGTACGAACAGCTAGCGTAATTTAAAAAAGTTACCAGTATACTAACCAGTCAGGATCCTCTGCGATGATCCTTCTCATTTGCCGTGCATCAGCGGATGGATTATCCTTAGTTGCAAAAACCTGCAAGATTCACAACAACATTCACTAAATATTTCACTTATTCCCAATATGAATGCCAAGTTTGTAATAACTACACACTATCACTTACGTTAGTGATTTGAAAACAAAATGCTGCCTCCGGCAGATTTGCATTTACAATATAATTTAAGGGTTACTAATTGGAAAAAGGCACCAAGAAGAGGGCAATGGGAAGCTTGAGTGATGCCATAGCAAAGGATAATGTCAAATTCCCCTCAAACCAGGGACCCCTATTAAGCCCAGGCCATTTACAACGACAAGCATTTGTAAGAGCTCCAGCTTTCCTGTAAACCCGCCAGCATTTTCTACAACTCCCCAAGTAAGAGGGACAGATGACAGGCAATCTCATTTTATCTTGTTTTAGGTTAAATATTCATAGCTCACTGCAGTGTTGTAGCAGTTTTTCCTTTTCAAAAAAACTGGATGGTCTTAAAAGTTTCGAGAGTTTTTTTTTTTTTTTTTTCAGCAAGGATTGTAGTTTTCCAAGTGCCCAGCGAACAACGAATTGTCGTGGTATAACTTCCCGAACGGGCACACATCAGTACGTAATAAGAAAGAATGACAACTTTACAGAGATAAAAAGTTACCGGTGACGCTATTTTTCTTCCTGCCATCTCCATGCTTTATGCACTATTATTTTCTAAGCCGGGTACTAAGATGTTGCTATGGTCTGCCGTGGTCGGAAGCGGGAAGACTGGGGCAAGTACAGTGAGTGCGTGCCCAGTCCCATCTGCGAGCCGGATCGCTGGAATTCGGGGAAAACTACAAGGAATCGATTTCTCGTGAGTAATACATGGACAAGTTTCATCGTGAGAACGTAGCTTCAGAATCGTAGAGAGTCCTGAGAGGAAATAATTAAGTCATTTTATCAAGCAAGTTGTATAATCAGAATGATTTTCTGTCGAAATCAGCTGGTGAAATTGCCTTAAGCATGGAGTGATGTTAAGATTATATGGCAAAACAGAGGTACTGCATAGCTGTACATATAACAGACTTTTGTTTTTATTGTCTTTTCTTATTTTATATTTGGGATGCTGTTCTTTTTAAATAACAGATGATTAATGAAAAAAGAGTTTGGTGAAATCTTCATCAAAAACTATCATCTTGAGTAAGCTTCTGCTTATCTTAATTCTAGGACTCAATTCTTCCTTGAAATCGCCGTGTACAATGTACATTATTACCCTAGGGTGTTATTTTGCCCTTGTGGGAGCGAGGAGGCTGAAATGGTTTCTTTAGGTCATTGGCAGGGTCTATACCCAGAGTGCATCAAGCTTCGATCATCATATATGAGGTTGAATGACTTGTATCGGGGCCCGTGCAGCAAGAGGAACACATGAGCCAAATTGGGGTGGGCGGGACATGCTTGAAAATTATTTTTTAGGGGGGTAAAGCCCCCAACCCCTCCCTCTGCACGGTCCCTGTTGTATGCTGATGGACTGTGTTACAGTGGGTTCAGATGCACTGGCTAAGTCGGACCCACTGGCCCAAACCCATTAGCAAATTGAGGCTGACAATTTAAACGAAGCCCAGTTAATCAGTGATTACAACTGAGCCATAGCTTAGAAGTTGTCTCTATGGTTAGCGGCAAAACAATAAACCAAACACATTTTTTGCAGAATGCACAATGCCTTTTGTGTAGTAAAAAAGTGTTTTAACCTCAAATAGTTAAAATGCCAGTGAAACAAGCCAGAAAACAGAACAAAACGAAGAAAAAAAATTCATGGAACCCTTTTTTTGATGGTCAAAATAGTTTGGCTTTTCTTCTAACATATCCCATTGTAATGACTGAGTATACACATGTATCAAAAATTAGTCATTGCTGCTTGTCTTATTTTCAAACTTGTTATTTGTTTTTTTTAGGGTTCTTTTGGCAAATCCTTGAAGTTACTGTAAGGCCAACTTGACATTGTGCAGATGCCTTCTTAAATCCATTCAAAATGGAAGATCAGTTGGACTTTGAAATAATAAACATGGTTCCAGAGGAGATACCTTTGACAGATGAGAATGGAAAAGTCACAGTGGATCTTACAGTATTCGATCCTGTTACGCCTGACAAGTTTCCTGCAATCTGCCGTATTCCTGGACTTCAAGATCTTCGATTATTTTCAAACTATCTCAAGGAGATCCCTGACGGGTTTTGTGAACTCAAACAATTGAGGACGCTGTTTATGATCTGTAGTCCCATTAAACCAGACAATGGCCTCTTGAGATTACCAGAGCAGTTTGGCAGCCTTTCACACCTTGAAGAACTGCAACTAGTTGGGAATCATTTTGAGGCCTTTCCTTCCCCAATATGTCAGCTTCGTGAAGTCGGGAAGCTTTACATGGATAACTGTACATTAACGAAGATTCCTCAAGAAATCAAGAATATGTCAAGTCTTGTTGTGGTGGATTTTAGTTACAATAGTCTCGGCAACCCTGATAGTTTACCTGATGTGTTTTTTGATCTTCCATATTTGAAAGACTTGTACTTGATTGATTGTCAATTAAATGAATTACCAACTGCAATAGGAAATCTGAAGAACTTGGAAGGTCTGAGAGTTGGAAAGAACAATCTGTCAAAGCTTCCAGAAGAATTATACAACCTGACCAATCTCAGGAAGCTAAATGCTGAAAGGAATAAGATCTCAGAGTTGTCTCCGAAAATTGGACAACTTCGCCATCTAACATTTCTTTTGATGTCGGAGAACAATCTCCTAACTTTGCCGGATGAAATCAAGGATTTAGAAAGCTGCATACACATAAACGTTTTTGACAACAAGCTCACATGCCTTCCTCATTCCATAGTTGAAATGCCAGTCCTTGGTTCCTTAATAGTAGATGGAAACAACAATCTGCGAAGTCCACCCATTGATGTCTGCAGACGTGGGTTAAGCAGTATCAGAGGTTATTTTGAATCATTAGCAGCTTTTGACACACAGGCAGTTCATTCTCAGCGTCTCAAGGTTGTACTATTAGGAGAAGCTGGTGCTGGAAAATCAAGCCTTGCATATGCTCTTGTAAATTCAAGAGCTCTCACATTTCCAGATGGCCAAGCACATAGTACAGTAGGTGTTGATTTTTACACTTGGCGTCCAATTCCTGATGGTGTAGAGTTTCATATTGTGGATTTTGCTGGACAGAGGCGTTACCAACTGACTCATCCATTCTTCCTTTCTTCAGGTACTGTTGTATATGATTACTCACTGAGAGTAAAGGACAAATTGAAAATGACTTATCTGTGGTGCTTTGTATTATTGAGCTTTTCAAGAAAATGGCATGTCTGAAGTTCAAGATCCAAAGTGTGATAATTCAAATGACACCTAGAGCAGTACAGTACTTTTCCTGTGGTGCTGTTTATTATGCTTTGCAAGATGGCTCTAACTTTTGTGTCAGTTGATAAAACCCTAAAGTGTGACCAGTCAAGTGAAATTAGCTGCTGAGTGTTACTGTTCGCAGTGCTGCCAAATACGCCTTATTCCAAAATGGCTGCCATTTTAATACTCTTTTGTTCTTATTCAAGTTAGCCCTTGTTGCCTCGTCTATAAGCCCAAAATTCAAAAGAATATTTTACCTTGAACGAGGCAAAAAGGGATAATTTGAATAAAAACAAAAGAATATTAAAATGGTGGCCATTTTGGAATAAGGCGTATATAATTAATTTTTACATTTTTACTCCTTGGATGAAATCTCCCAAGCGTGACTTTTTCAATGGATTCTCTGCTGAAGTAATTTTTTTCTTTTTGCTCAATTTTTCAGAGGCACTTGATATCTTGGTTGTGGATCTCTTTAACTATGAGGCAACTGAAAGCTGTTTTTGCAGAACTATTGGTGATTGGCTAGATCTGGTGACATCACGCATCTTGAAGCCACGAATCATGATTGTCGTAACCCATTTGGACAAATTCGAAACCGGTGATGAAGGCAGTGTCAAAAGGCGGTGTGATGACATCCTTGACCGTGTGAGCCATTACTGCAAAAAACAGAAGGCATTGCTTGAGCTTGAAATATCACAAAAGAAGAAGACAGGACTAACAAATGCTTTGCAGGGAGGCAGTGATCCTGAGTGGAAGATAAAGAATCCACCAATCATCTCCTCTGTTCTAAATTCTTCAGCTTTATCTGAAGTAAGCTGTGATGTATTAACCTTGTTATCAATAATTTAACACCAATTTAGGAGTGGTGAGGCACATTTTGATGATTTGGAGCAATACTCTCCCCCTCTTCCTGAATTTCATTTTATAAGTAGTATAATAACAATAATATTCATGTAATTTCCTTTTCTTGTTTTGGCTGCATTCCAGTCACATTAACATTATTAGAGTGTTGAAGTTGTTTGTGTGACCTGATTTAATGTAGAACATAATTAGAACATAGTTGTCTTGTCTTGTAAGGTTCCACTACTTGGCTAAGTAGCCTGACTTCTGGCTGTTATACACAAAAATAGTGGTCTCATTCACACAGGAGCCCTTCAAGCTAATCCTGCCAAGCTGACCACATGCTGGAAAGATCAGACCACAACACCGGGTACTCTGTGCCCTACTCTTTGTGAAGAGTGTGTGGGTTCTTTAACGTCCCACAGAGTTAATGAACAAGGGCTGTGAGATGGGACCTCTGGCTTATCATCCTTATCCAAAAAGACTAGGAAGTCTAACCGTATGCAGATGTAATTACAAAGGCAGCACTTTCTCCTCAGTTATTTAAAGACCCTGAGTGTTGGTTCCGCCGGGGTTCAAACCTTGAACCTCCCGCATGGAAGTCCAGTGCACTCTCAATTGAGCCAACTGGTTGGCAGTTGGATAATGCTAAAAAGTTATCTTCGTATCCCAAAACTTTTGAGCATGAAATGAAATGACATCAAGCAAAAGAATTATTAGTATCTTAGACTTAGAGGTTATTGTTGGCTTCATTAACATCAATGATATTTATCTTGAATGATTTGTTCAAGGGTCAAGCATTCCCCATGTTGGGTAATGAGAGTTACATTGCCATGGTCCCAGTCAGCAGTATAAGGGAGCTAACAGGAATCATAGTCCTGCAAGATGAGATCATCCGAGTTGCAAAGGACTGCCAACTCTTTCCCTCAGTGGGCAGAGATTTACCCGAGGATTGGATTACACTTGAGAAGGCACTGAAGAAGCTCAGAGATAAGGAGCATGTTCACTGCATGTCTTTCAAGAGCTTTGAAAGCTTTGCAAAAGAATGCACTAGCCTTTCTCCCATTGGAATCAAATCTGCCATCACGTACTTGGATTCAATTGGAGAGTTGAGGTATTATGGTAGCATTCCATCTCACTATGATGTGTTCATTGACTTGCGATGGTTAGCAAAGTTGGTTAAGTGCCTTTTTCGTCATGACCTGGAGGAAACATTGGAATTTGATGAAAGCTATATTAAGCATGGTGTCTTTGCTGGAAATTTTGAGAACCTCAAGAAGATGCTACTGAAAGAAGCATTGCTGTCAGAGTCTCTCTTGAGGTAATTAAGGCCTTATTCACTGAATAACAGTAACAGTAACAGTAAAAGTAATAATAATAGTAAAAACAATAACAGTAATAGTAATAATAGCAATTTATTGAAGGGTAGCTCTGGACCTGGTACTTTTGTGAGGTTTTGGGATCCTTTTGAAAAATTGTGGCCAATTTGAGCTGAACCAACTGAACTAAAACTATGGAGTAAACTTCCAGATGCTGTAGACCAAAGATCAGGGCAATGGATGAAAAGAAAGAAACCTTTTCCACATATTTTATTATTTTCATGCTCTTGCACCTCTCTTGCACCCCACCCCACCCCACCTGGTACCTTTCTTGTTTTCTGCTTATCATGCAAAAATTGGCACAATCTTACAAAATCCAGATACTAGTCACTAAGAATGTTTTTTGTTTTTTTTTCTCTGAGCCCTTGAAATAGTTCATGTTTTGGCATGGCTATAATGACTTGTGAGTAGCTTATGGAGAGCAATCCAAACTTTAAATGTATCATAACTTCATATGTATAAACAGCTGGTGTGAGGGCAGAAAAAGGTAGAGTTTGCTTACACCAATGATGTACCGTGGTACATGTATGGTTTTGTGCAATGAATTCAACTTCTTGGATTTTTTAGCTGTTTTAACCCCTTAATGCCCAACAGTACCACTTAAAGATTTTACTCTGGCTAACGCCAGACGATTTTACTCATCACTGGGGGACCCCTTGGGTAGGAAAGGGTTAACTCACCTTCATAATGTAGGTTACAATAATTGTTCTATGTGATGGAAATGTGCAGTGTGTAAGTTTATGAAAAAGTGTACTGTGTATTTGCTTTATTTTTTAAAGGTGTCTCTGGGATGAAATGAATCTTGATGATGACATGTTTCCACAAATGGTACAACTTCTGCATCACCTTGGCCTTGCATGCCAAATGCCCTTGAGTGGTTCAGATGAGCAGAAGCTTTTAGTTCCATGGTTTCTGAATGAATATCCTGATGCTGTAGAAGCAATGTCAGAGAGCCTACCAGTTTATCAGGTGAATGCACTTTAGGGTACTGACACCCCCTAAAATTCAAGCTTTTGGGGTTTTGTATTTGTTTGGTCATGTTTGCAATCTTGCTTTTGCATTGTTGGGCTGCCTTTTCACTAGCCTTGATTTCTCTTTTGCATCCACTCTGGTGAGTTAAATGCCTTGCAGCATAGCCTGTGTTCAATTCACTTGACCAAGATTCTTTCCTTTGTGTCGGTCCAATGATTTTTCTTTTTTAGCACTGTGGCTGCTTTCTTGCAAGGATGCAGGGTGTTGCACTGCGTCTAGGCAAATTGGATGGAGGTCATAAAACAGTGGAAGACTGCTTGCCTGCTTGTGATAGACACATGGCTGAAATTTGTGCCTTGCAGTTTGAGGTTCAAAGTGTGGATGTGAATATAGTGCAGCCATTAGTGAATGCACATCTTCCCTTGAAAGAAATAAGGTCAAGAATAACTCAATTGTTTTGCAACCAGCAGTGTTTAAGCTAAAAGGATACAAAATAAATAAAGTAAAAGCAGAAAGAAAAAAAATTTCAGCTTACCTTTCGGACTGCCAGCCATAAAGATTATATGAATTATCACTATTTTGTCTGTTTTGTTCCATCTCTCTCAAAGAAAACACAGTGAAAACATCTGAAGTGGCAAAGTAAAACTGCACTTCGCCCCGTCACTGTCAAACTGTTAAACTGTCGCTTTGACCTTGGTCTACCAAGCTAAACCATGCCAAATCACCGCACTGTTATTACATCTATCTTGCTTAATGTCTTCTGTCTAAAGCAGTATTTACTGAGGTATTAATTGTTGTTTTTACACTCACAAAAATGTTACCCAGGTAAGTAAACTCTGTTACCGTGGTAAAAAGATGTCAACATCTTTAAATTAGGCGTAAAATATTGGGACAAAAAGGGTGAGGATGGATAGAACTGGAGAAAGACCCCTCGACTGAGAAAGAAACTGGCAGAGAGAAGAGAGACAAGGAGATAGAAAGAAAGAAGGCGACATGGTATGCAAGGAAGAAGGAAGACCCACTCAATGCTTTTCCGATCTTCTGCCCTGCAACACCACAAAGCACCCTAGCATCATCTTGGAAACAGATAGTGGAGGAGATTAGAACAAAAAGTAATGGACTAGTGTGCCCTAAGACTGTGGAACAATGAGGAGTCCCACTAAGAATGTAATAACCAAGACCTCCCAGGTGGAAAACGAGACTGCCCAATATGAGAGAGTGGAAAAGCAAGGATGAAGCAATGCATCAAGACCACCCAACGAGGTGCAGGGTATATTATACAGTGCACAAAATGTAGACATGACATCATATCTATATACCATGGACAAGCAAGCCATGCACTATACAGCAGATTGATGGAACATACCCGGGGGGCCAAGAGAACAAACAGGATGATAACCCCCTAATTAAGCATGATGAAAATATTCATCATGGAGATAAACAAAAATACAGCTTCGAACCCCAGAGGTTTTTCTTAGATCCCTTAACAAGATAGGTCCATGAAGGTGTCAGAATAAACAGGAGCCTGAAAGACATGACATGCATGCTGAAGAACTCAAGATTGAAATTTGCAGAGGACTTAGTGACGAAGTGACTGAGTGACCAAGGGATAAAAAAAGATGGGTCCCACAACTGGGAACACAACAGACATACTAACCCAATGAGAAAAACAAAACTGATATACTTGCCTGAGGAGGGCACTTCTGATGCCGAAACTGTCACGAGGACACAAATAGAAGACGAACCCACTATAGATCAGATCAGACCAGACCAGAAGAAACTACAGCCATAATGGTAAAAAGATCAAGTGTAAACATGGCATTACCTCTCTTATTGAACTAAAAATGAGTTACTTGACAAAGTACCAAGAAACACAGCATACAGCTGTATGATCTGCTAGATTTTTGGCTAGATTTGCAAGCTGTGATCTTCTCTACATCTAACTGTTGCACTAGTCTTATAACCTTTCAATTCATTCAACCAACAGGAAGAGATAAATCTTCTGTTTATGATGGCTTACTTGCCTCCTGGTCTGTTCAATCGATTAAGAGTTCGCTGCTGTTCTCTAGACTGTGATAACTACAACTGTAAGGACCTTGTATTGCTGTTCATGAATGATCACCGTATAAAGATCTCGAAAGGCAAATATCCCCCTGGACAAGAATCAAGCTCACCTGCCATTTACATCAAAGGAAGAGCACCTAAGGGTTGCTTAGAAATGCTTTGGGAACTGCTGCTACAACTTGTGCAGGTGAGTAACAAATAGTTATACCATGAAAATTACAAAGTGTGGAATAGGCCATAATTTTCATATCACTGCCGCCCAATCTGTTTTACTGCCCCACACGCTTTCGTTGACAATTCATAAAATTTGACCTTATCATGGGAAAGTGGTTCATTAAAAACAAACCAGTTTCTATTGCTACACATATGGGATTCTTGGAATTTTCTGTGAAAGTTGGTAGGGTAGTCAGTAAAACAGAATGGCTGGGACAGTGATTTTTGGGCCTGTTTTGCTGTTTTAAGCAAAGCCATTAGTTACTAATACAAACCCTTATAATTCAAGCTATTGTCACACAACATCTGTTCATCGCGTGTGTTCTTACTCAGAGCTTGGGCCAGCTGTGCTGCTGTGTATTCCATAAGAGGAGACAAAAATAATATTGTTTTCTTACAAAGATTATGTTACTGCACTGAAGTCATTTATTGCCATCTGTATGTTGGAGTTTTTCATGTGTAACTGAAAGTTGAGGGATTTACCCAGTTTTGATCTGAAAGGAACAGTGCCTCTTTAAAATTTATTTCCTTCATTGGTAGGAAACAGAAGCACTGCTGACAGAGTGGCAGAGACTGAGTGTGCAGCGTTATTCATTATGCCCAGTCTGTGTGCAGAAAGGAAAAGCTAAGCTTTGCCTTTTCTCCTGTAACTGGATGAGTGCGACTCAAACAAAAGAGGGTCTTTCTTCGCAGACAAAGCTTTGCAAAGGGAACATGTTTTTGAAAGGAGGCAAATTTAATATCAACCTTATCTACCCTCCTCCAGGTGAGTTACCAAACCCAAGAAGGCAGAGTGTAATACTTGCTTTAGTTGTTTATATTTATTGCAAGAAAGTTCAGCAAACTGTGCTCAAGTGCCAACTGATGCACCCATCCCTTTCCTTGGACTAAGCTAAATTTTGCCTTTTGATTTAACTGCATTATATGATTATTAACTGTCATTTACACTGTTTGAGAAAGTTCTTTGTTCTTGTGTCTAAGATGTTGTCAAGAGGCTGTTGGATACACCCACAGGTTGTGAGCCAGGTATTTTTTAAAGGTTTCCTTTCTTTTTACTGGCCACCAACTAGTCAAGGTTTTGAAAAATTGCACGTGTTGAGTTACATGATACACAATATTTTCCTCTGCTTACAGTGTTGTGTAAAATGTTACTCTCAACTCAATTCTTGGGAGACTTGAGTGACTGGAGCATGAACTTGATCCTTGTTCCTTTTGATAATCAGTTATGTTTGGCTTTGACATGTCAGGAAAATCCCAGAGGATCAGGAATCTTGCAGGTTCCCAACAGTCACAGATTTTTCAGATGTCACAAAAAATCTCTGACATCTGTACCAGATACACAGTAAAAAGCACACCACATTAAGCAGCAGACTGGAACAACACCCATTTTAGGCTTGGTACCAAGACAAAACTATCGCTGAAGTCCTGACAGTGCAAATTTGAGTTTTCATATGTTGGGAATGATCACTGACCATTGCAGAAACTTGGGATGCATCAGGAAAATAGAAACATTCCCTTTCCCTTCTCATTGTTGTGAATGACCATTGTAACTTTGTTGTAAAGTACATTTGAGAACAATCATGATGTCATCATGAACATCAATTCCTTTTAATAATAATAATAATAATTATAATAACAATAACAATAACAACAACAACTACAACAACGACAATAATAAGCGACATTTAATGTGCTCTGGGAGACAGAAAAACAGAAAAAGCATGATCCCCATATGATTTTAACCTTAATTGATTAAACTCCTAACAGGCTTGTAATAAGTTTGTAACAAATCACAAATACAGCTGGGACTTATTTAAAGCTTTAAAAGTCAACAATAAGATTTTAAAAACAATCCTCTGCTTCACAGGAACCCAGTGAAGTTCTTTCAGTAAAGGAGCAACGTGGTCTTATTTGTGACATCATAAGATCAAGTGTGCCGCACAGTTCTGAACTAATCAAGTCTATGAACTAAGTATTGTCGAAGCCCATATAGAGGGTTGTTGCGGTTGTCTAATCTGCATGTTATGAAGGCATGCACTAACATTTTCAGGCTATCAACAGTGAGAAACTTCCTAATACGAGAGAGGCACTCCCACCAGTGGTTGTGTTTTGCAAGAAAACAACTATTTGACCACATCAACCTTCGCAGTTTATCAATTCATAGGGTTAAATAGACTTGGTCTCATCATTTTGTCAGGATAACAGCTTAACACTAAATACCTTTAGTTTCAGAAAATGTCCCAGGTGCCCTCATTGCCGATATTTCTCAGAAAATCACAAAAGAGTGGATCTTAGTTGCATCATACCTAGGACTCCAGAATGACCAGGTTGATGCAGTGGATGCAGAAAACAAATCAGTTACTGAAAAAATCATTGCCATGTTGAACAAGTGGAAAAATCAAATGACCAAAAATGCGACAAGAAGCAATCTGATGAAAGCACTGGTAAAAGCAAACAGAGCTGATATTGCAGAAGACGTCAGGCTCTACAAGGAACAGTGAATTTCTAGTACCTTTTAAATCAGTTACTATACATTGATAAGCAAGAGGGGGAACTCTCGCAAGAATTTGACATTACTTTTTTTTAAAGCTTCATTCAAGGGTTAGTTGAATGTTAATACTCTGGGACTGCATCCTCAAATGAAAATGTTGGAAGTTCAAAATTACAAACAGCAGGACAGAAAAATACTAATTAGTGTTTGTTTGAATGGCTGCAATTTCCCATTTCATCCAGACTCACAGTCGGCAGCATGAAACAGCACCAAAGGAGAGTACTTTGAGTGGCTTTCATTTGGATTGGTCAGTTACACTTCGGGGTTTCTCCCACAGGCTTAATGCAGCTAACTTAACAGTGTTAATTCCTGTGGTCAGGAATTGTCAGTGGTTTTTGCTACATTGGCACATGCATCCCAATTCCCTGTGCTCACCCTTTGAGGGGCAGATTTGTTGTGTTGTGGTGGGAAGAGAGAGAGAGAGAGAGCCTTTTTTAGTATCAAGTGTCCCCCCC
>BLFK01000033.1:888590-926047 GCA_014634185.1 Astreopora myriophthalma
CCCCCCCCCCCCCACCTCCCTCACTGCCATCACTTTCCACTGTTTATCAGTGTGATGGGTGCCTGTCTTCCATGCAACATGGGGGCTTATGGCTCGGTGCCAGGATTTTCCAGCCATGGGAGAAGTCTCCATCCAGGAGCTGGCTGCCAATAATGGAAACTCCTGAATGTCTTGGGCAACCAACCTCAACTTAGCAATGCAGTTGTTAAAGAGTTATAACGTGCTTGTAAATTTGGCTCTCTCTTGTGATCATAATGGGATGGCTATGAAAGCTACTTTAATTCAGAAAGAGGACAAAAACAATAAGATAGTACCGCATGAAGTATGATGAGTCTTACATGGACATGATTTTTTTCTGGGTATACTCATATCATGGCCCATAAATTCATCATTTTATGAACTAGATGTACATGTAATTTTATTGCTTAGAATGATGATTGCTTGTTTTTAGTGTCAAGGTATTTTGTTATAACAAACTTCTACAGTGTAGTTTAAGTTAATTTGAGAAAAATTAATTATTTTTAGAATGATACTATGTGAGAATGTAGTGGGGGTTCTGCTCAATTAAAAGGATGACAAGAGGTTTTCTTACAAATTTTAAAGTATTTAGAGACCCCAAAAGGATATTATTGTAAAATACCAAGCCAGTTTACGTAATGAGTGAATAAATAGTTTTTTTAACATTCTGGTCTAACGGTTTTTGCATGTCTTTTACAATTTTTTCTGGAAATCATGACACCTTGACAACCTTCCCCTTGTTTGACCTCCACTGGTTTGTTTTTTTTTTTAATTGAACAGCTCTTTCCGTTTGATCATGATTTGTATCACAATCCACACAACATAATATTCATCTGTCAATTGTAACAGCAGAGAGAGTTGCAGATTTGTAAGGCTTGGAGAGACACAATCAGAAATGGGAAACAGGTACCAGTGTTACTGTGTACAGTCCATCTAATGTGGTCTTGAAAAACATGGAAGGAGTTTATTACCCGAGAATATACAAAGATATGAATGGCAATAAGGCAACGTGGTGCAATACAGATCCATTCTTTTGGTTAAATTGCACCATTGCCAATATTGTGCTTCAATAAAGCACATGTACATGTAGCTATAAACTGGAACAATCTGAAGTGTCATAAAGGTAAAGCTATCACACAACTTGTCACTTCGTAGGAAGTTATTTGGCCTTTCTTTTCTTCTTTGCAGGGCTACCAACTGTTTCTTCCTTAGGGTTAGTTGCCCCATATTTCCTCACAAACTCTCCAACATCAAACTTTCTCTTGCAGCCTTTGTAATTCATGTAACGAATCTTTCCAAACACTGGCCTTTCAGCCCATCCTTGATCATGTGTTCCACAAACAGACCACATACAACCTGTGATAAATACGTACACATACGTACAGTACACTCATTTTTAGCAAGGCATACCATGGTGTATTTACTAGTAACAGGTCACACATGTGTGTGTGTGTGTGTGTGTGTGTGTGTGTGTGTGTGTGTGTGTGTGTGTGTGTGTTGCATTTTGTGCTGTCACCACAATAATTTTATATCGAAATTCTTACCAACATAGCCATTAGGGTCAGTGCCATCCAGTGAATATTTGTCATTGAGATAAAGAGATATCTCAAGGCCTTCTTCGGGCAATGCTGTCCATTCAAGGATTTTCTTTGCCCAGTACATCCTTAGGAAACCATGCATTTTGCCTTCATTAACCAACTGAAGCTGAAAAAGAGGACAACAAACTGTCTGTAAATAGAAACTGTCAATTTTGGAATAGTTTAAATTGAGATTTAAGGAATGCATGGAAGATTGTCAATAGTCCATGTTTGACACATCAATGTTCAGACATGACTTCGAGGACAGATATCAATATTCTCTTGTACTGAAGTCTCTTGAGAATTATCAGAACAAGTATATGGGGTAGATTGGCCTATACTGGGGGAAGGGAGGTGGGGTGAGGAAGGGTTACAAGGATTTTCATGCTAGGCCACAAAACCATAGTTAACAATGGCTTGTGATATTTATGTGGGCTAGTGTGAAGTTCTCACCATTTTCATGGTATGTTTGCAATACCTGAGCTGCATTCCACAAGTCATCATGGCTGTGTCCTTGCTCAAGTTGTTCTCTGGTATACAGGTATTCTCGTGTGTCTTCTGCGTGATCCTTTAAGGTTTTCTGTGCCCAATCATTTGCTCCTTTTATAGAGTCATAGTGCTCTTGGTTGTAGAAGCAAAAGTTGTCAGCTAATTCCCTTCTGACCACAGCCTCTTCAATAAATGCCTCAACAGAGTCTTTAGCCCTGCCACGGAACTCTCTCACCCTTAGGATTGCTCTTTGAACGCTTATCTGACCTAAAGAAATGGAAATGAATATTATTATTTGAACAATGATAAGTGAACTTTTAGTGAGAGCAAGGATGAAGTTGACTAAGGTTTGATTATGATACAAGCTCTAAGTTGCTTTTCTCGTTGATGTAAATGTTTTCTTATGCCAGTGTGAGAGTACTTGTGAGTTTTGTATTGAGACAGGTTCAACCACCCAGCCTGGCTTCCAGTCAATACTGATGATGCCAAGAACATGACTGCAGAAAATGAATCAAGGGGTGTGTTTCCCATGATGCGGTGATGCTTTTTCAGTGGGAAACGAGGCACCTCATCATCATCATTATTTGACTGCCATCAAGACCAATGTTATGATGCTCTGCCATTGGACAATACCTAGAGATGGAGGATTGTGTTACTGACCTCAACAGAAGTTGAATGATCAACTGAGTTTACAAGGTACAGCAAGTTGGACAACCTAACCTGAAGAGAGATTCTGAAAGCTAATGTTTCAAGCATACACCCTTCATGAGAGCACCTTCATTCTTCAAGAATTGAATTACAACCTTGGACAATTCATATTAGGACCCCCCCTCCCCCAGAAAAAAAATATACATGATAACATTGAGGTGTGGGCAAGGGAGAAACTATAACATTACTATTAAACATATTACCTGCATGAAACCATGGTGACAAGTCACTCAAGGCTTTTTTGGTGGGATTGTTTCTGTCTGTAGCAAAATACTTAAGTCTGTCTGCACAAAAAGACTCCAACATTTCCAGCCCGGCCTTGGTTCCTGCTTCAGCCCAAGCAACTTCTTTGATGTTACGATCAACCTCAATGAATTGATCCACTGCCTTCCAGTCTGTCTATCTTGCAAAGAAAGCAAACAATAAGCATGCAAAGTAAACTTACTGATCTTCTACAGCTAGATGATAATTATTGAAGCTCTGCATGCATATCCGTCATGACTAACTTTTCTTACTTCAGTTATTTCATCAAATCGCAGCCAAATTTAAAGTGCTCAGTGAACAGTGCATAACTTCTGCAGTGGAATGTTGTAATGCATTACACAAAAACTGAAGGTAATAAAAAATTATGATGATTAAAGGCCAACATAATTTTTTTTCCTCCAGTTGTTACCCTCAGTTTTTGCCCAGTGAGGTGGTGCTCTGGAATAGACACTGATTCAAAATTCTTAAGGTAATTGTTGTAAAGTATACAAGGTTGTAATCAAGACTACATCAATTGAAATAAATTAACCTTGTCTGCTTCTTTGGCTGTATAGGGATGCTTTCTCACAGGCGGAAATTCAGTGAGAAACTCACTCAATTGATTATGAATTTTTGGTCGAATGGTTCTTGCTCCATATTCCAATTTTGGAGATGCTTGCCAGCAAGGAACAATGTTATGGCTATCAACCTGCAAAGGTAAAGAATTGATACAATGTATAATCATGGACAACAACAACAACAATTAATTTAACCATGTTCACAGAACAACAAAATAATCATCAAAGGGGTCAAGAACTTTTACATGTAGGTTAAGAACAAACCTGGCAAACTGGGATGTTTTGGGGTAGCTTAGCCACTATGTCATTCAGCCATTTTAATGGTTTTCGCAGTGGTGTGAAATCAGTTATGACGCCACCAATATTATTGGATTTCACAAAATCAGGAAGGACATCGTCTGCCTCACCAAGAAGCATGTGAAAATTGATATTCAGTGATGTTAGCTCCTAAGAATAAAATAAATAAATAAATAAATTCAAATAACAAGGATTGATATCATTCCAGTGAATTAAGGAACTGACTGGTCATGGACATGGCATAACATTCATGTTTTTTTTTTGTTTGTTTGTTTTTTAAATTTCTACATAATTATGAACTGTCATTTAATGGAGGGAGTGGTGAGTGTTACCCAAACTTATAGCAAACCTTTTATGATTCTACCTCAAAAATTCTGGGGCAAGAATTCTTCAATATGAACATTAAAGGAAATTTTGATCCTTCAGCTTGGAAGACAACACAACGCATTAAATAAAAGTGGCGGCATGGCCCAATAGTTAGGGCACTGATTTATGTGTGGATGTCCTTCATTCAAATCCCGCTCTGACCACCAACTGGATTTGTCTTTGGGGCTTCCAAATTCCACTCCACCACACTTTGTACATAGCCATCTGGTTGCCTCCCTCCAGTTTGTTTAGTTGATGTTCTGTTTAATTGAATTGTTACTTTCTATACAGTCCCACAAGATTGAAGCTTTAAATGTCACCGTTTTTTAAATGAAGGTTTCTCACTTCACTTCCCTCTCTCCCACTCAAACCTTAATTCCTCCTGAAACATTGCCTTTTATAAGCAGCCCCTCGCCACCCCCACCCCTTTCAGCAGATTTTTAACTTGCCCTATATATTTGTGCTTGCCATTACAAACCCAGTTGGCAGCAATTGTTGACAGCACGTGAGCTCAGCAGTCACTAGGACAGTTATTGAGCAATCCACTGAACAGTCTAGAATCCCAGGCAGTTTCAGTTCATTGCCATTGATGAGACTTTCTGGTGGTGGGTGGGGGAGGGGGTTGTGCAAACTTAATAACTAACCTTGAGGGGGGGGGGTATGAAGATTTTTTACAAAAACATTATTACAAGGAGGGATGCAAATGACACCATACCTTTTCAACTTCCTGAAGTCCTTTTATCATGAAACTATACTGTCTGAATGTGGCATTAAGGTATTTAGATGGCAAACAGAAGCAAACAAACAGAGGAACTTCTTGCTTCAAGGCCATTCTCTGTGCATACAGCAATGCCCAGTTGTCTGAGAGTAATAAAGAAAGTTAACAGGTCAGGCCATTGTTTTACCAATACTGGAACAACCCTATACCCTTCCTAATGCTAACCTTGGGCCTAAATACTACACTAAGACAATGTTTAGACCTAAGGTTTGTATTGGTGAAGGTTTAGGGTTGTTTCAGTATTGGTACAAACAATAACCTGTGACCAGACCCGCCGCAATAACCCTTGTCTTAAAACACTACACTGATGTACGAGACAGTGACAAGACATGACAAGAAAGAGATTTCAAACTAACCCTGTACGCGCTGATCTCTCCACATCCAATACGCGATTCCCTTGCAAGTTTCGGAGATATCAGCAATCGAGGAAATCAAACGAACTCTTTTCTTGTTGAATTTAAAATCCGCCACTGACTTACAAACTTCTCTTCGTTTCGCCATGTATGTCGCCAAGACATCGCAGACATTTTCGGTGATTTCCTTCTTCCTTCGTTTTATGGAAGGTTGGGACGCCATAAGAACAAATCGCAGCTTATTACAAACAAACGTTTGGCATGCAACACGATGAGAAAGGGAAAAGACAAAGCGAAATGTAGGATGTATGTTTGTAATTTCTCACTCCCAACAATACATGTAGTATGTTACGTAACGCACGTACGGCTCCCCAGGCCACATGCGCGAAGTAGCACGTGATCACTTGCCCGAAACCCTGGACGATCAGTTGAATTGAATATTGAATGAAATGTTGAATGAAAAGTTGAATGTTGAATGAAAAGCTGAATGCTGAATGCAGAGTTGAATGTTAAATGCGGAAAAGTTGGCTGTTGAACTCAGACATCGTGAGACATAATTGTAACGTATTTTTCCTCGGTCATTTAGTAATAAGAAATAGATCAAAAGTTTCTATGGTTTGTAGGCTAATAAACTGCGCGGGATGTTGGAAGAACATGAGATGAATTCGTAAAGCATGAGCCGCAAGTGAATGATCTACGAATTCTTCCAGTGTTCTTCCAAAATCCCCACTGGTTTATATACATCTTATTAACCAAGCGCGAGGGCCGTACTGGAGAATATCGGCCCGAGGTCTTGACAGTACGGACCGAGCGCAGCGAGGTCCGTATAAAAAAGACCGAGGGTCGATATTCTCCCAGTACGGTCCCGAGCAAGCTTGGTTAATAAGAGATTTATTATACGACTGAAGAAAGCTTTGAAGGTTTTTCACAAATTCCATGTAACATTATGCGGAAAATGTACAGGATAAAAAGGACCCGATTCTGAGGGCTTAGCATGTGTACATTTTACGGCAGATGAAATATGCTTTCAGTTTTGTCTTTAAGAACAAACAAAATAACGTAACGCGTGAGTTCATTCTGGAGTTTTACGACGAAATTTTCGAAAGATTTCGTCCTCGTCCGCCATCTTAATTTCAAGTTCAAAGGCACACAAGTGCGGGATCATTCGGGACAATGCCCGGTCCAATATTCTCTAAGCAATAGAGCATTTTGATTGGTTGATTTTAGTCATTGGCCCTCTGACTGCCTGAGTCGTGTAATAATATGCCAATAAAACATAGAAACGTGTAGCTATTGCTTTTACACAATAATTCCGAAGACGCGCAAAATTCCTACGATTTTATTGGCGCAATAATCTATAGCTGGTTGACCAATCAGAGCGCGCGCATTGATTTGGTTATTAGAATTATAAAATCTGTTATACCGGCTGAATAAGAAGGAAGACTGTGCCTCTGAGACCATGATAATCAGCCTTGCTTTTCACGCATTTGCTGGTCAGATAGTTAACTACAGGATCCGGTTGTTCTACTTTGTTATGGTGTTCTTTGCACACTTTGAGTTCCTCTTAGTTTTAAGTTCGCTTCCGGAAGATTAGAGGTGTTTCTTCAGTGTTCTTCAATTTTCAAGTTCTAACGTTTGAGCTCATGAATAAATCCAAAACCGTGACCATTCACTTGAAAGCTACCGAGCAGCACTTTCCTGTAGTGCTTGCTTTGGTGTGGTGGTTTATTATATGGTTTAATATTGTATTAGATGGTTCTAACTTTTGAGCTTTATGGAAGAAATCCAAAGGGGTGGCCATTCTTCTGAGCAGTACTTTGCGGCGCTTTCTTGTGGCCCTACGAAAACTGAAAAGAAAAGCACCACTTAAATCTGACCTAGGACACTCTTGAGTGGAAAGTGTATCAGTCTCAAAGCTGGCACCATGTGACCTCAGTGGGGAGTCGTCACCATAACAACCACTTTATCTGCGGCCAGGGATCATTAACCAAATGACCGAGACAAATATCGAACAAAAGGGTTACCATCATTGTTCTAATATTTGGGTTGAATACCGGCCCCAATTACTCTTGAAACAAATGGCTGGTTCTCCAAATTGCCACCGATCCAAATACGGAATGGTGCAAACAAGTCGTTCCGTGTTGCGTTGGTTCAGCTTAAGTGAGGGGCCAAAAGAAACTAGTTCGCGAACGACAACAGCAGCTCAGAGGCGCTCTAAAATGCTGGTGTCACAAAGAAAGGCTTCGAGGACAAAGAGAAGGTCTCCAACAAGGGGCGTTAACGACACAGAATCAGGGAAAAGAAAAGGATTAGAGCCGCAAGGCGAATCAGAGATGGAGCACGCAGCCGTAACAGTGAACCTAATCTCGAGTAAACGAATAAACAGCGATGATGAAATGGAGTTAATTGGAGAAGACATCGACGGCGAGAAACGAGAACCGGGAGACGACGAAGAGAAAAATGTTGACGATGAGGAGCTAAGCGATGCTGGAACGTCAGATTTTACTGAAACATCGAGCGAGATATCGGAAGAGCCAATATTATTGCCGGACATTTTAATCCCTTGTTCAGAGTGCGGAGAGGTGATTAATATCTGTCGTTTGCAGGGGCATCGGAATTTGCACTCCGCGTTACAAATTCTCAAGTATTCACACCAGGAAAGACCTAAAAACCTCAACGCTCTTATCCGGAGACGAAGACTGTTGATTAAACAGCAACAAGATGCCAGCTCCCGGAATATTCAAGAGGCATTTAGTGACAAGCATTTGCATAAGATAAACAAAGCATTTGAAGTTTTAAGAGGTGAACTACATAGGAATATGAGAGGCCGAAGTCTAAATGACCAAAACATTCAAGGTTTGTATGCCATTTCCAATTTTGTCATCTTATATAGCGCTGAAGAGTCCTTGAAAAAATTGTTTTGCTTCAAGGCTTTAATCAAAATCAGTGATGCTGAAAGCCTTCGGAGACGATTGTCGAAGTACTCTGCTCACGAAGTAAAAGGGACTCACGGTAGTAAAAGGCAAACAAAAAACGCATTAATGAACACAAATAATAAAAATGTACGCATTAAAGTATCAAGTATACCAAGAACATTGTTCTTTGCCAGATTGTTCGTTTGCACCTGAAAAACATGTGGATACTTCAAATCAACTGTTTTCCATTTGACAGTGGTATTTTGCGGAAAGCGTGATATCTATTTGCGTAACCTCGATAACGAACAAGTTTCGTTTGCCCTTTTCACCTCAGTTTGAATTAACTTGGATCAAATTAAATACTTGAGCCTGTTTCGATGGCACGTACAAACAGAAATACATGTTCAGTTAGTCAAGCGTACAAAAAGAAACTTGCACACTTCGTTGCCGTTCTCAGCCCGCATTTTCACTACGAAAACTCAACCAATAAGAAAAGAGACAAAACCCAAAATTTATCGGCGGAGGCCGTTTGAGGGCTCTTTTAGGCGGGTAGCTTCAAGACATTAGCAATTATCAAAAAGATCATTAAATTTATCAACTAAACAGGAGAAATATCTCTGATATTATTTACGAAGGTACTTGAACTAAGTTTTACTCAGTGAATGCACAAGCCATGAACGAAGGTTTAGCAATTATCCAGGCATGAGCGTTCATATCGCATTCCTCCTCTCACTAAAAATACCGTTCT
This sequence comes from Astreopora myriophthalma, assembly GCA_014634185.1. Taxonomy (NCBI): domain Eukaryota; kingdom Metazoa; phylum Cnidaria; class Anthozoa; order Scleractinia; family Acroporidae; genus Astreopora; species Astreopora myriophthalma. The sequence goes on from BLFK01000033.1 coordinate 897,661, forward strand.
AGATTTTTTCGCTCTCGCATCTTCTCGTTTTCATTCTCTTCAATTAGCCTTGGGAGGACACACCTGTGTCAGTGAGAGCTCGGCTAAATCAATGTCGAGTTTGGACTTTTCCTTTGTTTTCATTGCAGAAATAAAGCTAACCAGCCAAGGATTTGACATGTCTTGCACAACAGCAGCCGGAGTATGCGAAGAAGCTAACAGAAGATGGAAAAACATGGAAGACGTACACGTGTACAAGGACAATTTCCTCATGAATTTAGACAGTGCTTTTTTTGCTATCTATGACGGTTACAGTGGGAAAAACACGGCGTTAAAATGCAGTCGGCACCTCCATCTTTTCTTAAAAGAAGAACTCGACTCGATTATAACACGCCAAGAAGTTAGGCCAACAAAACAGCAAATCGCTGCGGCATTTAGAACTTCTTTCTGTAAAACTGAAGAAAGACTGTTGTTAGCGTCAGGAGAGGAGGGGTCCCAAAACAGATGGAGCGGCTGCTCAGCGGTCACGTGCGTTTTGTCTCATGACACATGTTTCATAGCAAACGTGGGAAATGTCGGCGCCATTTTGTTACGTGATGACGACATTGCGAAGGTACTCACCCACAAACACGATTTGTACAATAAGAAGGAACGTAACCGTGTAAAAAAATCAAGGGGGATCATTGTGAAGACCGAAAAGTGTGCCCTCATAAACGGTGCCCTTGGGGTGACAAGAGGCATTGGGAGCATTGGTGATATGGCCTTAAAGAAGTGCATTATTAATGAGCCTGACGTCAAGAGTGTACCTCTGGCCCCAAGTGATCAGCTTATCATTGTAGCTTCCGGAGGATTTTGGAAAATCTTCTCGTACGAGGAAACAATTAATCTCGTTAACGGATTTTTTGGACAGATCAGAATGGAGGCAAAAAAGAATGTTATTGGAGGAAGGAGACAAAACAGAGGACCTTTTAAAAAGAGGAAAGAAGGGAGATCAAGTGGCCAAGAGCTCTTTTTAAAAGTCGCCGATCAAGCTGACGGTAATTCTGGTATTAAGACAGGATATTTTGTTACCAATGAATGGAAAATAAAGCGAAGCAAAAGTGAAGTAAATTTGAACAAGCTTTTAATGTACCATCGCAATATCAACTACGATCCAGGTAAAACACAAAATGACGACAAGACAGAAAATGTAGATGAAACAACACTACAGACAAAGGATGATAGCCTCCTTGATGACATCACCATGGAATATCTACGTCATCATCGATTCTCTCTCCCGGACGACAAAACATTCCGATTGATGAAGGATTCTGGAGAAAGAGAACTTACAAAGCAGGAAAAAGCGCGTTTGCTGGCCAAGTATCTGTCGGAGAGGCTTGTTAAGTGCGCACTTTATGCAGAATCAACGGATAACATCACAGTCTTTGTTGCTCTCCTACCCGGATTCTCTAGGATTAATTGGCAGATGGTAAGACCGGATATCCTGGAAGCTTTAGACGCGTTTGTAGAGGAGGATGAAGCAAGCCGATGAACCGAAAATTTATCGAGCATAGTAAATATTGGACTTGACTGATCTCTGTGCGTCATGAAATCGAAGGAAGATTGTACAGAAGGAATCGCAGTTCGAAATACTGGTGCGCAAGGCTATCGCGCAAGCAAGAACGCCCAGCAACGTTAAAATAATAATCTGTTTTGTACAATTCCACGGCAGAACATCCCATCTTTCCGCAACAAGTAAAACGGGAGGGTTGCTGGTGACACTTGGGAATCAAAGTGCTGATATATCCCATTGGCTCTCATTGTGAAAACCACTTCTCACCAACGTGTAATATTCGCCATGTATATGATATGCGACTAGTGAAATAAATAAGCACTAGATGGCTCTACTTACGGCTCTTCCACTCTTGAGATGATCTACTGTCATCCTATTGCAAGCTTGTAGTTCTCTATTATAGATTCCAGAGTGTCAAATGCATCCATGAAATCAATCTAAAGTAATGAGAAATAACAAAAACATGCCAGATTAGCCTGTCCCTTGTCGTTGAAAGACACCAATTCTGTCCAGCCAATAAAGTGAAAGCTTGATCTTGTTCTCATACTGGAGGAGTAGCAAGCACTTTCACCTCCATTCCAACCCTGCTCTCCAAACTAAGTCACAATTATTGATTTTGGTCTAGAAAGGGGTGCAAGTTTGTCGGCCAATAACCAAGTTGTCACACAAAAGAAAAGCAATTTACAAATTTCTCATGACTCTCAACTGACAGCTACTGCAAAATCCTTGAAGATAAATCACAGGGAGCGGTTTTATGAGCCTCATTCACCTTGGAGCAGCCATGCTTCCAGAACCAATGCAGATAAGCTCCTGCATCATACATTGACCGTGATCTGACTATGACGTCCTCTAATGTCTCCACTATTTTGGTTGAATTCAAGCAAAGTGTAAGTGACTGTGAATCTTTTGGACCAACTGGATTGTACTGACCTGCAAAACAATGGAGAAGAGCAATGCTGTGTTTGTCTTGGCTGTTTAAGACTACTTAAGACATCTTGTAGAATCTTGTAGATGTATTTCCTTAAGGAGACTGTAGGAATAAGATAGCACTTCTATTTTCAACCTCCACCCTCCCCCAGCCCCAAACACACACACACACATACACTTGTTAACCTCCCACACCTACAATTAGCCTCAGTTCTAATGGAACATAGATATTTTAATAACATTCTCCTACTTTGAAAGCTACATTTTCCCAAGGCCCCTATCTCTAATAAACCCTTCTCTCCAGTGACTACTGTCATGGTGAGGATAGGAAATTGATGTATTCAGCAAATTATGGGAAACTGAACTTGTACCAAAGACTATTTGCACAAAAGTAAGGTTGTTTCCAAAGATCCTCAGCAACATTATTTTTTTCCATATGAACATTAAGGGCTGGTTTAAACAAATGACGCAAGCATAAGCATGAGCAACATACGTAGGTGCAGAAGCATTTTGATCATTAGCACCTTTTGTTAGAAAAAAAGGCACTAATTAACAACAAGTTAATGCATCTGCGTAAGTTACTTGTGCACATGCTTGCATCATACATGTAAACCAGCTTTAAGCTTTCAATTACAGTAAAAGGATGGGCAGTCAAATTGTCATGTGAAGGTGTTGAATATTTTCTCCAGGCATAAGTGTACTGGTTAAAATTGACTATATTGTACCAACAACTAATTTAAGCTTTAATTTACTGGTACTACATAAATGGCCTTGAAAGGTACTTGAGAGTGATTTTAACCCTTCAAGACTTTGGGAGAGGTCCTCCATTGACCAGTGAAATCATCCAGCATCAGCCAGAGTAAAATCTGTAAAGTCACTATTACTGTAGGAGTTAAAGGAATAACAGCTATATAAATCTATTACTCACTGATCCAGAAGTCAACGGGAAATGGATTCCATTCCACGCATCCCAGTGAAAAACGAAGTTTCTCCTCAATTTTTGCTGATGCCTCTGCAAAGGAGCCATTGTAATCACCGCGGGCAACAAGAAGAGAACAGATGGTAGCAAACTGGGAACCTTGCCTATCATATCGACGGACTGAATGAATGAGAGAACGAGTTAGCGCTTCCCAAGAAACTTGAGACTTGCTAACATGGTGCACTGTAGAAAATTTCTTTGATGGTTCAGGACAAACTGATCGCAGCATTTCCCAAGGCTCATTTCCACATGATATTCCAGCTGCTACCTGTGATGGCTGACAGCTGTCAGCATTAAATTTTGATACTACAGTCTTTGAAGAAGAAGGGCTTACAATTCCTTGGTAGCGTAATAGGGCTGATGCCGTGGACCTGGGCTGTTTGGCCATCTCATCATAATCACTCAAATCACTTGTCCTGGATAACATATTTGTAGAATAGCCATCAGATACAAATGAAGCAGCGGAGTGCTCTAATACCTTACTATCCAGAACATCTGATCTGTCCAGTGTTTCATTTAAAGAATATGATAGCTTTCTTGAAATTCTATCTGTTTTACTGGACTTCAGTTTATCATAGTTCAAACCCTTCTCCCTCATCTTTATAGCTGCATGTAAGGGGGGTCTGCTTCCCCTCTCCTTGACATTTCCTTTTATTCGTTTAGGTTTGCTTCCTAAAGGCTGAAGCAATCCAGCAATACTGGCTGACATGTAGCTATTCATGTCTTTTAGTGAGATGGATGTTGACTGTTTCTGTTGTGATACTAGACCACTGTGTCTCATTATGTGATGAAGAATGTCATCATTGTTGAAAAGTAGCACTGCATCCGCATGACTGGAAATAAAGTTGGAATAAATAGATTTGTTAGCAAATAAACTGGAAAAATATGGTAAACCAAAGTTAGAAAAATTGTCAGAAAAGACAAGATAAGAGATGAACAGAAGATGAGGTAACAATATTGCTTTAAAAGGGTAGGAGAAGAAGTAGTCCCTACTGTTTGTGTTATCACCAGTTGGTCAAGTAAGAAGGGCACTTATTCCCAAGCCTGTTGTCAGAATGTCACCACTTTGGTTAATAGAAAGGTAAAATAAAAGACATAAAGTATACTCACCACTGCAGTGATGCCAAACTTAGTAGTGAGTTATAATGCTGTAGTGGGCTGTCGCCAGATGCATGAGGTGACACAGCCACAGACATAACATGAGCCAGTGGGTATGTCTCCCTGATTTTCTCGACCAAATGTGAACCCAGTCCAGACCCAGTTCCACCAGTCAGACTATGTACTACAATAGTGCCTTGGTGAGAGAAGGAAAAAGACAGATGAGTCTTGGTGCGAACCATGGGGGCAAACGTTTAACTGGTCCTGACCATATTTAACGACATTTTGGCTGTTTGGCCTTCATCAGATTAAAAACTAAAAGACAAGGATTTGGTTCCAAAAATTAATTAGACCAGGTCAAATATCTAGTTTGGTAATGGGATTACTCTTGGTCTGCCATTTACCAGCTCTGAGTAAGGAATTAAATTTGATTACTATTGTCTAAGGATTCTGCTTAATAGGGAATTTGTTATGCCACTGGCCTGTTTGATTGTTTAGTTGCCACGTGGTATGCATTTTGTTTTTTAATTAGTTTTAGTTTTTGTATCCAGTGTTTTTCTCATGCTTCATTATCTAGTAATGTAGACCTTTTGTTGTATTGCACAACCTTTATTTTCACTTTCCATAGCATTTATAACGGCGGGTCTGAAACACAGGTCAGGTCATTGTTTTACTAATAGTGAAACAACCCTAATAATAATAATAATAATAATAATAATAATAATAATAATAATCCTCATTGCGCCTAAGTGGCACATAAGGCTGAGACCAGAGATTTCCACTGCTCCCTGTCCATTGCTGCCTTCTCAAGTTCTTTACATGTCTTGCCTGCTGTTTTCATTTCTGCCTCGCTCGTCCTCCTCCAAGTTTCTCGTGGACGACCTCTTTCCTAATGCTAACCTTAGGCCTAAATGCTACACTAAGAGAATGTTTAGGCCTAAGGTTAGTATTAGTGAAGGTTAAGGGTTTCAGTATTGGTAAAAACGATAACCTGAGACCTGACCTGTGACCTGTGTTTTAGACCCGCCGCATTTATAAGCTTGTATATAGTACCAACTCTGCTTTGAACAACTCACCCACACTAACAAATCACTCACCAGCATAATTATCGCATCTTTCCACTTCCATTCTCAAGGTATCCATGGTGCGGTGTAACAAAGAAGTGTCTTCTGTTTCTTCACTGAGGCCATGATAGCCAAGAGCCCAATTATTTCCTCTGCCTTTCTGACCTGTGATCATGTTTCTTTCCCTATAAAGTCCACTCTTTCTTGTGTCTTCACCATTATTACGGTTGACGACCTTCGATTCACTGTCCACACAAACACAGCGTAGTTTGCCATCTCTGTGACTAAGTGGGTGGGTGTCACTTTTGTCAATCAAATTCATTAGTTCATGTCCCACTTGATTGCCACATTGTCCAACCAAAAGGACAATTGATGACATAATGGAAGAAATATCTTTTATGCCGTAAAAAGATGTACCTTCTTAACTTTTAATAAGGTCCAATGACATGACAGACGTAACAACATTTGTGTTCAAAAACAGGTGAACTTGCGTTTTCTTACATGATTGAAACTGCACCAAAATGGAGGCACCCTCTTAGCTTGGCCTTCCTGTGGCATAGGTGACACTTGTAAACTGGGCCCCAGGGATTCGCTCGGCCGACACGTAGACTAGCTCTCTCTCTAGCAACGATGCTGCTTTCATCGGTCTCAAAAATACTTCCTCAACTTTTACTGTTCGTCTACGCTAGATGTTTTAATCCTTTGGACGATCGTCAGTATGATATTAACTGGGGAGGGCCTGTAACACTCAGCGAAGGCCAAGTTTCTGCAGTAAGTGTGAAAAGAAAATATGCTGAAGTATGACTCTTCGTGAGACTATTAATTTTGTGTTAGTAGGTTTGAGTGTTCAGAACTGTGAAAAGTGGGATACTTAGACAGAAATGGATGACTTTTAAAGAGATGTCGTTCTATTATAAACTGAAGTTTCTGCAAACCGGTGTGACAAACTCTCTATGTAAGCTTATAACCGAAGTAATAAAATGAGAAGATTGATTTTTTAAAGTGTCGAATTGCATACATAATTTTTAGCTAGTTTGAATTAAATTCTTGATCTGAAAATTGTTGCATGAACTATATATACCCTTAAATTAGAATTTGTTGTAATACATATATAATGCTTATATTTCAATTAAAACGCTTTAAGCTTAATAATTAAGCGTAAAGCGTCGCACTCTACATGTACGTTGGCGACAAGCACGTCTATTTTACTACATTTGTACTGACTGTTAATGTATAAAGATACATTATATTACATGCATCTTAGAGTCCCAAGGGAAATGAAAAATTGGCTGGCATTACAAGAGTTTGAAATAATCGAGTTAGCATTTTTCAATTGAGATACTAATTAATAATTTGACAATGCAGATGGAATGGAAGGTCCCATGTGTTCTGTGGGCTAATGGACGTTTGTTTTTATTTTTATTTTATTTTATTTTTTTTTATTTTAAATCCAAAATCCTCCAAGTGAACTGAAACTGGAAAATGGGGACAATAAGGAGCCTAGATATAATTTACTGAACCAGCTGTGTGTGTAAAAAAACAGCTGAACTTACAAGTGAAAAGACAACATCATTAACCTACTGTATATTGGTTTATGCAAATAAGTCCTTTTTTCGGATACAACCAATTTATTTTAGTAAGCTGTCATTTCATTGTCAAGTTAGTGGGAGTCAAATAAGGGAGGTAAGTTGAGGAAATTATGAACTGCTCAAGATGATGGAGACTTCAAAATAACTGAATTAAATATTGTTTGGCATGAGACCAGTGCAAATGCACAAAGATGCTGTAAGTAATGAAAGGACTGTCTTCAGCTTTTTTGCAGTATTAGAACAATATTACTTCAGTTTATAATATTAATAATTATTATTGAGTTTGAAAAAACATAAATCTGTTTCAGAATGATGAGGATTTCTCAAGCAGTAGAGAATCAATAGTGATGATCACCAAAGATAATGAAAAATACAAGTGTATCTTACCACAGAAAGAACCACAACTAGAGGTATAGAGTTGATGATATTTTGTTATTATGCCAGTTGACATTTACTTGTTTTGTGTGGCTCATTACTCTATTTTCTACATTTCTCAATCATTTTTTGTTTTCTTTTCTGTTTATAGAACATTTACTCAGGTTCAGGCCCAGACCCTGCTGAACTTTTAAAATCTCTTTTGATAAGGGGGGAGTGCTCTTACAGGGTATGCCTTAGCAATTTAATGTTTGTTGATAAAAAGGCCAAACAGCCGTGGCATCTGTTACATGACATTTAAATTTCCATGAAAGATGAATCTTTAAAGATATCTTGAATTTGCCAGTATTTAGTTTCTTTGTCCAGATTTCCAGTCATTTCACGCACCAAAAAATATCACAAATTTCAACTTGATTTTACATTATTTTACTAACTAAATTAACTTGGCTGAAAACTTGCACACAAGACCTCGGGCTCTCTTAGCCCTCACTACCCAAGTGTGCACCACTTCATCACTAGTTGCACAGGTCTACCACTAATCATAGAACATAGTTTACCTAAGGGTTAAATTTGCAGCTTTTTTCACAAACACTACACGTTTTTTCACAGGGCTTTTAAAAGATTACCATTGCATATACTCTACTGTGAATCAGTTACCTTATTATGGCTTAGCTCCAATGGATCTCTTGTATGGTAGTTTCAGTGATATTAAAGCCCCTGAAAAAGCAAAACTAGAAATCAGAAGATGATGGGCCAGACTTCTATCAGGACAACTCAAATTTGTTTGGGGGTGCCCCCCTGTCTTTTTCCTAAAAAAAAATCCAAGACAGCCAGGCTCTCTCTCTTTTCCTCACTTTTCACAGAGAGACTGCTTGCAGCTGGCATAACCTTGTGGTAGTAGCGATACCATGGGGTGGGTAGACACAGTTTTCATAGAAATAATAGCCCATTTCACTTTAGCCTCTTTTTAAAAGGGAGGCCATGTTTGAAGTCCTTCTTATAAAAAATGAGTTAATTCATTTAGAACGTATTACATGGTGCTACAAAAATTTTGCATCTGCACCACCCAGGATTTGGCTGGGTCATGTGATCAGCTACAACCAGGGGATCTCTCTCTCAATGACAAGGGAGACAAGGAAAGAGATCCTGGGTTCGAGGTTGTGAAAACTGATTTATACTAGGCTTATTGTAGTAAGGTGAAGGAAATTGAATAGTCTGGTATCATAGAGTTTCACCTTAACCAAATTCTTCATTTTTCAGCTTGATACATACTGGACTTACGAACTTTGCCATGGAAGGCATGTTAAGCAGTTCCATGAAGTGAAAGCTGGTGTTCCGGTTTGTACAACTTCTCTCATGATTTTTTACTGGAATTGAGTTGAAATTGTGTTTCATAATATCACTAGTTAGGTCATATTATTCCTAGTTTATTTCCATAAATTCATTTACATGGCAATTGAGTGGGTATGGGTTAATAGGAGCATTACTAATCAAAGGCTCAGCTGTTAGGGAGATGTAGCAAGGACACCACCTACAGCTACATATGTGAATGTCATCTGAGAATATCAATTGTGTTATTGTGATGACTTTTTGATTGTCATAACTTGTTTTGAATGTAAATTGTGTACTAACATTGGGAACTGGATTGGCATCAATACTATTGAAGGTTTGTAAGAGAAATGAAAATTCATCATCATCACTCCCCTTCTCTGCAAAACTTCAAATTTTGTTTTTTAATATTCCACTTTGTTGTTTAGCGGGGATTGGCAAAGAAGTGTACTAGAATATAAAATGCACGTAGATAGCAGATCCAATTTTATTGATCATTGCAGTTGTTACCCATTGTTTTGTGGCATTCTTGTAGATATTATTACTACTTATGCTACTCAATCTCTCACAGTCCAACCATTACTTGTATCATTGGGCTCATCTGGGAATAAAAACTTTCAGGTCTAATATTAATTTTGCTGTTTATGCTCAGGACACCCAAGTGCAGGAATATTACCTTGGAAAACTTGATCCAAAAGTTGTGCATACTAAGAATGAAGGTTTGATTTGTTCCTGTTGCTGGTTGGGCTACCTGTGCAAGCAGGTTAAACCAATATTTTTTGTTGTAACTGATCAGTGTTATTTTTACATCCTCAGGTGAAGTGAAACCAACTGACCAGCCTCCAACACAGGGCAGTGATCATCCTGATAAAACTGTATGCCAAACTGTTTCCAGTTTTACTCTCATATTTTGTGCATGCAAGCAGCATTAAGCGTACCATCAGTCACAGCTAGGCATAAACATGTACCAAAACCTTGATCTAATTTACCATCAAACCGACTTGCATTGGTTTGTGCCGACTTGCATTGACTTGCATTGAATTTGAACATGTTCAAATTTTGTATGCAAGTCTTCCACTCAACTTGCATATCATGGCAAGTCCATGCAAGTAAAAAGTTGCGTTGACTTGTGACAACTTTGTGTTCATTTGACAAGGGCTTTAGAATGTGACTGGCTCTGTAATTACTTTGGTTTTATGATTCTCAACTGCAATCTACTCTAAAGTGTGCTATCATGGTTTTTGTTCATGCTAGAGCGATTTTCAATTGAGTGTCGTAAAACCAAAACCAATTAAATTAAAAACCAATTACTCAGCCAAACAAACGCACACCCAAAACCAAACCAAAACCAAAACCAAAGTAATTATCTAATTACTTTCGACACTCAATTGAAAACCGCTCTATTGCTTTCACCTTTTGTTGAATGAAATTTGGCTTCAAGTCATCAAAATGACAAATATTAATCTAAATGTTATCGTGGACATTTTTGCCTGCAGTCTTTCAATTTTGATTTGCTTTTCATTATTTTCACTCTGATATCATTGTTACTTCACAGGTTCCCACTCGTAAGATTAATGGCCACGAATTTCCTTACTATAAAGTGTTGATGCAGAATGGTACCCCTTGTGATTTGCTGGGAAACAAACCACGGATGACAAGCGTTCTGTACATGTGTAATCCAAGAGCAAGTAATGAGGTACAGTGGGGTGCTGCTTCTGCAGTTTGCCTTAGTTTTTCTTGTAACCCAAAAGAAAGCCAGGATAATAAATTGTGGTTTTGCATGCTATCTGATTGGTGGCCATAAATGTTGACTTCTTGCCCCAAAGTGCTAATTACAGTGTAACTATTTAACCAAACCCTTGAATCAATCATATTTTGAAATCTCTACAGGTTACAACTACAGTTTCATTCTCTCAACAGATCATTTCTGTGAAGGAGATTCAGACTTGTCAGTATGAAGTGGAAGTCTTCACACCTCTACTTTGTGGAAACCCATCTTACATGTTAGTTTTTGCTTATTTTGTGCACTTGCATAAACATCACACAGTATGCTCCTGAAGCTCTACATGCCTTTGTGGCCAGGGTTTAAACTTGTGCTGCTTGTGAGAACTCTGTTTGGTTTTCAGGTATCACAAGAAACCGGTGCACCACATTAACTGCCTCTCTTTAGATGGATCTCCACAGTGAGTCTACCTTGAATTTTCGTCCAATTCAGACAAGTGTTGTTTGCCTGTGAGAGTGCTTAGCTGGTACAAAACTTAAAAAGCATTGGACTACTATGCAGGAGTTCTGAGGCTTAATCACCAGCTGCATCATTCACCTAGGTCTTTCATTGAAACTGGTGAGATTATGCTGGCTCAGTTCAGATCATCACATCCCTGGGCAGGGATGCAGCTAAGCCATTGGCTTTGCCTCTACACTCTGTTCCGTTTGTCCCACCAGTAAGACATACCAAAGAAGCCCAAATTTTTGCCAGTTTCGGAAATGATGGTATAAAATATCACGGTACTAAGGAAGCCCTGTGTTTTGTAGTTTTGCCTTATTATATGTGGTGATTGTGAACTGCAGGATTTCATATAATTTGAACCCTCAAACAGTCTGACAAATTAAAACCTTACATTGTCATAAGGTGTATTTGTGTATGTACCTACCTTACGCATGTGAACTATATATCAAGTAAGTGCTACATCATAGAAAGTAAACAAAATGGTATTGTGTTATAACTTCTATATTTCAAGGTCTAGAGTGTTGCATACATTTCTTACCTAAAGTTGTGTTTTGACTTGTAGGGCACCTCGAAGTTACTCTGACCTAATGGATGATCAATTTTCCTATGATAGTTTCATGCTCAAAGAGGTATTTTATCATCACCATTACCATTACTGCAACAAATAAAAGCCCATTTCTCTGGAAGTTTTCAATCCATTGTTGTAATCACAAATAAAGCTGAGGGAAAAGTTCAAAAAACTGACCGAAACATTTAACATTATAATATAATAATGTTTATGTCATTATTATTATTAGCTTTTGATTAATACCATTGAACAATATTCATTGGCAAGCAGCAAGAGCATTTTACATAATGTTAAAAAACGAGCAGCAGTGTTTTTATACCTGATAAAACATGTGATGCTAGCCTTAAATTTTTCACTTTGTTCCAGTCTGCAAGCGATAACACCAAAGCTGGTCCAGGCGATGAGTACAGAGACATTCTCCCTCAGCCAGATGATTTGCTTACTATAGCGTTTCTTCGTGGGGAATACTGTCTTGTTGGGGTCAGTGTTCATTGCAAATCCACTACATGGGTGCTTTCTATTGTTAGAATTTAACTCGCAATATCTGACTATTTCTGTCTATCTAATTCTAATATCTATCTATCTGACTATTTCGTGGGATGAACTGATTATCATGGTCGGGTTTCAATAACTTTTCCAATCGCCATCCATGATAGCCCATTGTAGGCAGCAGTTTGGCAAGTATATGATAGGTTTTTAGTGAAAATCAAGACAAACTAGCCAGCAGTAAGAGGCAAAGTAGGCGGTGGTATACTGACGGTAACCGGCTTCCATCGAAACCCCTGTATGGTGTTAAGTGACAAGTAAGCTGTGATATTCATAAAGTGGAACAGGGCTGAACTGACCAGTTGGCTATGGTGTACAGAAAATGAGGCAATCTAACAATTTTGTTGGCCTGTCTTACCTCATGGCAAGGTGACCAGTTACTTACATAGGATACAGAAGTGGAACAATCCAACTGTTGTCTTATTTAAGATGAAGTGACCAAGATTTGCAGCCTGCAATTGTACAGTTTCATCATTGTTTTTGTTGTTGTTTATAGGGTGGTTCTGGGTCGTGGTGGAAGTACAAGTTTTGTTATGGTAAACAAGTGTTACAGTTTCATGAAGATGTAAGTGGTTGATGGTTGGTTGTCAAATTTGCTATCAACTTTGGTGGATAAGGCTGGAAATTGGCCAGCATAGAGAAATTCAAAACTGATGTTTTTAGCATTAGCCCTTGGTCATAGGTGCGGATCTAGAAAAGAATGGGACTGATTTTTAAGATGTTGAGTGCCAGAGATGGACTCCTGTTGGGGTGGTGTGGGATGAGTCTCCTTAGCTGTTACATGGGATGGCATGCAATGCCCCCCCCCCCCAAAAAAAAAATAATAATAATAAAATAATAATAATAATAACGGCAAAGGAGACTAGGATGGGTCCAGCAGCATACTTCTCCAGATTTTACGGAGCAAGAATAAATGCCATTTCGCGTGATTTTCAGTTATTCTTACAGTCTTTCAGTTATTCTTACAGTCTTTCATACATGTATTGTGTGACTCGTTTCCTTACAATCATGGGAACAAGATTACAACTCGATGATAACAACTTGTGTGGTTCTTTTAGGCATCCGGCCCCAAAATAGATATTCTTCTTGGCAAATGGGATGAAGAGGTATTTTTTTAAACAAAGTTTTTTTTTTCCAAAGGCAGCTTGTGAACAACTTAATATTATTAGTTTCCAGACTTTAAAATACTGCGTACACTGTACTTCTATTTTGTCAAGGTTTCTTGTTATGTGGTAATAAAAGTGTTCTTGTGGAAGTGTTGAAACAGATTTCGTGATCATCAGCTTTTGCTTTGCTATACTTAACTTTTGGCCAACAAAAATCCCGCGCCATTTTCTCAACCAATCAAAAACTTTAACTACACCGGTGTTAACCCCAGTGATTTGCTTGCTAACAATTTCCCGCCTTTAGCGTCGGTTACACGATTTTCCTTGAGTTCTTGTTTGTTTGTGATTGACTTTTTTTTTTTATTTAGGCCCATATCGAGTGGAAAAAAAACAGACATAGAATTACATCAGGGTAATACGAACTCGCAAGTGATTAGATACGTCAATGGGTTTTGCTGGTACTTATCCGCTGGATAGCGATTTATCCGGTGGATAGCGTTATCCACCTTTTGAACAACCGACGCCAGATAGATATATGCGTTATCGACCAAGCTTTTTCGGTCAAGATGGCTGGATATTGGCCAAGTTCTTTTTTTGCGTTTTTATGGCTATATATAGCTCCATCTTGCCCGCTCGGGTAGCCAATCACAGCGCACGATTTGGTTCATCTTGCCCGCTCACGGAGCTAGCCATATACTAAAGCTTTCTTAGTGGAGCAGTGTATCCCACGGTCATGGGTTTGAGTCGTGTTCAAGCCTGGACTTTTTTCAGGCTTCATTGCAACTGCTCCATTGACTGCGACGATCACTCTAACCTCAAATCCATGGTAATGATTTACTTGTAACGGCGTTTTCGGTCAAAGTTACGAATGTCGCTTTCACTGGCACAAGAGAAATATATGTTAGATTTGCGTTACACCCAGACTCCTTCATGTGGTATTGCTGGGGGTGATTGTTAAACTTAGCTTGGAACTCTCTTTCTTTCATTTTCAGCTATACTGATCATTTCTATACTGATGGTGAAGTCTGTGACATCACAGGGAAGCCAAGAAACGTTCAAGTTCGATTAAAGTAACAATCGCTCCTGCTTGTGTTATAAGATTTAACTTTCTGGCTCCAGTTAGTTCACTATCCACTGGATAACTCAATTGGTTTTGCTAGTCTTACTCCGCAGGATAGCGATTTACCCAGTGGATAGCGTTATTCACCTTTTGAACAACCTGAACAACTGCTGGTCAAGTAAAGATGTTTTTGGTTAAGTTTTCAGCGATTTTGGTTCTTAGTTTAATTTAATAGATCATGTCGCTGTTTACCTTGGGAGTGTTACGCCCAAAAAGTGAAGGTCGATATTCAAAATTTAAAGATGGAGATCAGGCTTTTGTTCATTTTCTTTTCGGTACAGGTGTAAAGAGTCGAAGCATGCACAAGAAGTCTCGTTATCTTTAACGGAGCCCGAAACTTGTGAATATGTTCTTACGGTAGGACCAGCCTTGATGTTTGAGGCGTTTATCTCTTTTTTCCTTTGTCAAAACCCCCTGAGAATAAAAAATGATCCCCAACACGCTGAAAGCGTGAAGTGCAACGCGCGGTCTGGTGACAAACTGTAAGGGCGAATATTCATCTCCCTAAAGGTAAATGTCCCACTTCTATGGAGGTATGTTAAGTATATCAACTTGGTTAAGACCAAATTGAAGAATCTGAAGCGACGCAAGCGCAGAAATACACACCTCTTTGTCAACGAGGTCTGTCATTTAACATGTTTCAACGATGCAATTAATGCCGCACTGACAATTACAGCACTGGCAGTAACCGACAAAGAGACCGATGAAATTAGAATTCTGGAATTCCCCTGTTTCTTGTCACTGTATCCGCGAGTCGTTAATGGTTACCAGCTCAATCATTGCAAATTACCAAATATAAGGGTATGTGTGTCATATACATATACATATACATATACATATTTATAATATAGATAGGATCCTACGCGCGCTCTGATTGGTCAAAAACCCATGTTTTATCAGAGTATAAAACATAGAAAAAGCGTGTTTTATTGTTTTTCGCCACATTACCTCTATATCATAAAGCAAATGAAGAAGCCTAAGCCGTGTATTACACTGTGATAACACACTCCGGACATTTGAGAACACTCGAGAAATGTAGACAACACTTGCCTGCGGCTCGTGTTGTCTACATTTCCCTCTTGTTCTCAAATGCCCATCGTGTTTTATCACAGCGTAATACACGGCTTAGGCTTCTTTATTTGTTAAATATAACTGCAGACAGTACTATATATATATATATACATATATACATATATACATATATACATATGTACATATGTATATATATACATATACATATATACATATGTACATATGTACATATATACATATACATATACACATATGTATATTTATATACAGCCTGTAGAGAACCGATTTTTAAGATGATCCGTCTACTATATATATATATATATATATATATATATATTTAACAAATAAAGAAGCCTAAGCCGTGTATTACACTGTGATAAAACACGACGGACATATGAGAACACGAGGGAAATGTAGAAAACACGAGCCGGAGGCGAGTGTTTTCTACATTTCTCGAGTGTTCTCAAATGTCCGGAGTGCTTTATCACAGTGTAATACACGGCTTAGGCTTCTTCATTTGCTTTAAGATATAGATTTTACGCGCGAAAAACAATAAAACACGCTTTTTCTATGTTTTATACTCTGATAAAACATGGATTTTCGACCAATCAGAGCGCGCGCAGGGTCCTATCTATATTTTAAATATATATATATGTATGTTAATATGTATGTGTGTGTGTGTGTGTATGTATGTATGTATGTATGTATGTATGTATGTATGTATGTATGTATGTATGTATGTATGTATGTATGTATGTATGTATGTATGTATGTACATACATGTATACATAAATATATAGTATCGGAGACTGAAAGAACCATTAAGAGAGATACTTGAGGTTATATCCCAGCAGTAACAGGGATGGCTTAGCTTTAAGCTTCGGCTAAACGTTCCAACATTGTTGGCCAACGTTTGTTTGGTGGCGATGTTGGATGAGTGAAATGTTTGATCAAAAGGTTTAGGGTTTAAAAGGTTTTGATCAAAACGTTTAAACGAACGTTTAAACGAACGTTTAACCAGGGCTTTACACAGGTTTTCAGTAGTAGTACGTCTTAAAACCAAAGCAAAGTGATTTGTTTAGTCCGTCACAAAAGAGGGAGGCATCCATTGCACCAAGCAGTTACCAGTAGTCCGCCCTAAACACGGGAAAATGCGCGCGCGACTAAGTTAAAATAATAAAAACATTGAAGGAAAATAATGAATGACGTTGCCTTATTTCTCTTGCAGGTCGAATCCCCAATTATTTGCCCCTTATTGCAGAAAATGGACGAGTACGGCATATTTCAAGCGGGCGATGTGTGAAAATGTGCCTTACCTTGCTAGCATATTTTTCTCATTAGGGCGAATTCAATTTATTGAAAGAAAATATATTTTACCTGATTGTTATAACTTAAATAAGGCCACATTCGGCCGAATAGGTGTTGAATGCAACGTGGGTAATGAGGAAGGAGATCTTATATGAAAGTGTAGCCTGCACGCAGGCGGTTGGATGGTCGAAAAAACCGGAATTCGTAATGAGGTCGCCATCTTGGATTCGCGCGGCTAGGTCTGGGCCGGGTAGATGGCGACCTCATTACGAATTCCGGTTTTTTCGACCATCCAACCGCCTGCGTGCAGGCTAATGAAAGTGCGATGAAAGAGCCTCATTCTTAAAGGGACACGCTCAAGCATGAGTCATTCCGGGCGGGCGCTTCTGTTTACATCCGCGATTGCCCGGATGTAAACAAAAACAAAGGCGCGCAATGAACTTTGGTTGAGCATGTCCCTTTAAGCCCAACAGGCAAGTTCATGAAGGTTGAGACACCAAACGAGAAACGAAACGAAATGAAGCGCTCTTCTCAGCTATATACGTGCGATTTTTCGTTAGAAACTTGTAAATTGTGAAAAAGTCGAATTGGGGTCAGGGAGTGGGAGAAGGAGGGCTAGTGCAGGTTAAACTTTTTTGATGCGCGGTAATAGACCTTTCTCCAAACGGTGGCCGCAAATTCAGATACGTTAAAATTAAAAACGTCTACCAGCATTAGAAAGAGCACCTGTTTTCCTTAGTAATCCTTCAAAGATTCGGCATATCAGGTGTCAAATCGGCTAAGAAAACGTTAAGTTAAAAACTGAAGAATTTGCAGACGTTTGCATGACTGGGGGTATGGCGTATACCCCCAGTCACAGGAATGTCTGGGAAAAGTGAGTTAAGTTGGCTTTAAAGGAGTAGCAGGCCGATGTAGGGTGTGTCCATCAACCGATTTTAGAGCAAATTTAGGTGCTTTTATGTATCAAAGATTTGTTCAAGTTCTGTGTATTCTAATGGTTGCTGAACTAAAAAGGCAGCTGGTCTTGTATTTAGTTACGTAATTTATACAATGTTTGGAATTCTCAAGGCATTTTTATCTGTTATCTGTTATCTGTGATCTATTGGAGGACAGATACATTAAAAAAAATTCCCATTTACCCGGTTGGGTCTGTTCATATTAATGTCGTTCTTATGAAATCAACTGAGCAACAATGAAGCAATTCATAAAGCAATCAGTGAATACGAATGACAAAAATAAATAAATTGATTAACTTGCCTGAAAACGTTGAGGTTCTGCAAAGCATCAGTGCGCTTCAGGAGAGATCGTTTGTCCGGGGTATTGCTCACTCTTCCGAACACCTGCGACGCTGCTGTTGAAATGCAAACAAAACAGACGGTCACGCAGGTGCGGTCGGGTTACAGAAGCTAACAAGGGAGGTTTCAAGTAGCTACAACGTTATAGTTGGCCAAAAACTTCCGGTTTGTCGAAGCATGCTTGTCAAACGAACCATAATTATCACTACGAACCGGCATTATCAACAACGGTCAACTCCGCCCCCGCCCTTCTCCCCTCCTTTGAACCGTGATGATGGCGGCCTTTTACCTGACACCTATTTACACCTTGTGAAAAGAAAGGTCGTTAATTGGAGAGCATATGAAAGGACTCTTGTTGCAGCATTAGATCATCATCGGCAGTCCATCGATTTCGTTGTAGACACGATAGAAGAGAGTGTGAGTAAGTTATGTTGGTTTGTTCTTGCATGCTTGTAGGTGAGCTGCCAGACCGGCTCTGGATCTACATGACCTGTTGCATTTGTCACAGCTGACGTCACTGACACTAGGAACTGAATGGCGCCGAGCATGAGCAGCTAGATAGTCAGCTGCTCGCTTCTCCTCAACTCTCTTTGTTGTTTGATGTAAGACATTCCGCCACGTTGATCTGGATGAGGCTGTTTGTTGTCAGGCATCAGCATCAACCTCGTACTTCGTGTGGCGTTTCGGCACATCCTTATACCGCAGTTTCTGACCGCCACGCTTCCGCTTCCCATCCACCAGCTCACTGTCAAACACTTGCTTAAGGAGGCGATCATCAGTCATGCGAGAGACATGTCCAGCCCATCGGAACTGGCCTACGGTAATCAAGGCTTCCACACTCGCCGCTCCTGCTCGTTCCAGGACCGTCACGTCTGGAATTCTTTCTTGCCGTTTGATGTTCATGATCTGCCGCAGGTGACGAAGTCGGACTCGGGCCAGCTGCTTGATGTGCCTACCACAGAGGATCAAAGCTTCGGTGGAGTACAGAAGAGATGGTAGCACTGCAGCGTTGTAGAGCTTAGTGCAGACTTTGACGTCATGACTCGACCAGAGGCTTTCCCGGGAAGAAACATGTTTTGCAGGCTGCCTGAACTCTCCGATTTATCTCAGCATCAGACGAGTTCTTCCTAGTAACAGTGCTACCCAGGTAAGTGAAGGTGTCAGTATTCTTCAATGCCACTCCATTTACTTCCACAACAGGTTGCTCGTACTCTTGATGCTGCGGTGGCGGTTGGTAAAGGAGCTCGTTAGATTACCCCTGATAATTTATTTCATTAGATCACCCCTGATGAAGATACTAACCAGGAGTGTCAAAAAGTTGGGTTATGAATTACAACTTTTCAAGCTACATTACAGTAATTAACCTCCAAACCAGAGTTTATATGCCTTAGAGTTTATTACGTTAGTGCACTATTAAAATCTGCAAGACGTCCGTAAAAAACAAAAAATTTCATATTTTACGTTTGTTTATTTATTTATTTATTTATTTTTTATGAGTTCGATCGCCAGGGATCTTTAACTTCTTGCATATGGGTCATTCTGTTAATGATCCTGTTAATGCTTTTCAACTATGCGCATGCGTAGACCATGTCAAGTCATGGCACGCCAGTAAGATGAAGACATCGCTCAAAGGTTCAAGGTGGCACGAAATTCCCACGAACCGGCCAGTTTTAGCAATTAAGGTAATTGGAGTGGTATTGATCTCAAACAATGGAAATCTGGCCAAGGCAAACAAGCATTGGGGGTCACTGACTCACTGTCCTGCTGCCATTCATTATGCCCTAAAAAAAGAACCCAAGCAAAAAAGTGGTAAGGCTATTAGCCCTACCAGCCCATCCCAGCTCAGCCCACTCCTCGGTACCTTTGTGACGTCGAGCAGTCCAGCTACCGCCAGTTCGCTACGCCCCTGTGGGGTATGCATGCTGGCACAGACCAGCAGACAAAGTGAAGATTTGATTTTTGTTTCAATATGGTTCGCATCACAACCATTTATGATCCTTGCAGCACTCCTTTCGATCTTATGGTCATGTTATGGTCATGTCTTATATGGTTATGGTGATGTTGCCCAGCCAACATCCTTTATAATTTTGTGCAACCGCTAGTTAAGGCAGCCTATTTCCAGCTGATCAGCGAGATGGAAGTGAGATCCCAGTTTCTCTGTCGCCTGTGGACCCAATTCATAATGGATGCGAATAAATTATCCTTTTGTTTTTATGCTAATTTTCCTCACTAGCCTCGTTAGCATGTAGAAATGAAAAAAAAAATTGCTTTAAAATGAGGCTAGTGAGAAAAATTAGCATAAAGAGAAAAGAACAATTTTGTTACCGTCAATTATGAATTCGGTCTATTCACAAGCCTTTCAAAAGGGAGAGGACAAGCGATTTTCCACCGCCATATTTAACTTTTCTCGAGACTCTACAAAATTTTGCAGTTTTTGGTCACCTAACTAGTTTAGAAATGAATTGAATCATTTCGTTCTAACTAGTTTAGTTCTCAAGTTATTTTGAGTGACCAGTTGCCGTATGTGTTCTAAAATTATATATTGTATTTCGTTAGTTAAAGTTTAATTTACAGTTCAAATAAATGTTGTTGTTCTTGTTTTGTAAGCTGCAGTACGTTTCTTTAGTGGTAATATACTATCCCGTCTTTTCAGTTTCGGAACGCTTGCATTTAACCTCGGCTTACTAACGAACAGTAATTCCGAACGTAAGACTTGGAGCGACTTTCTATTACTATATTGGACTGAAATATCTGGACTGAGTTGTTTTTCATTCGGGTAAAGTGTTCTGTTTTCATTCGTAAAGCGAGTACAGGGCGCGACAGTGGTAGTTGCGAATACATTATAAGGTGACAGTGTTGCGTTAGCTTTAAAGTTCTTTACCTACCAAGGGTTGCATCCTTTGCTACTCGTGACCAAGATAGTTTCGACGCGCTCCTGCACATTGGATTTCATCAAATTAGCAAGTGTAAACTTCGTCTTTTCTCCCCAAACTGTATTAAACACTTCTGTCGCCATTTTTATCAACGAGAAGACGCGTGGAACGCCAGCCGGCTACAAATGGCGGGAAAAATATACAACACACCCACTTTAAATCACGTGTTTGATATATTGATTTTTAAGGGGGGTGGTGAGCGTGGTGGTGGTGGCCAATTTCTTCTGAGTATGAATGGTTGCAGGAAATTTTTTTTCAACACAACCCTTTTAAATTTTTACTGGGCTGTCCTGATAATGATTTTTCCCCCTACTTTTCTTTCGTTCTTTTTCTTAATTGCGCAGCCCCACCCCCCTAAAAAAAATAGTCTATTTCATAGGCCCATTTCCACCCTCTTTTGCCCTCAGAATCAGCAGGATTGTTCTGCCTTCGCAAATTTTGTCTTCGTTTGCAGCTTACCACCTTCTTCTTTTTGATAAAATGATTCACCATTGCTTACAAAGATAGTGGAGTGTCCCCTACCCCCTACCACCACTAACACTAATCGAAAAAGTAAACATTTCCCAGACTGCTCTACGCCCTGATGGTGTGTTCTTTGATCCAAAATGGCGCTGTTCGAATGTTGCTCGAAGCAATTTGTGAAAGATACAGGGCGATCTACCCTCCGTCCCGTTGTGGATTTAAACTCTTCTGCACGTTGCGATATTCTTTGTGTTGTAGTTAAGAAGAAGAGTCGCTGGTTTTGGAAATCCGTCAAATATGAGCCGACTCCCTTTACTTTGGATGAAATTTTGACAAAGGTGAGGTGATCGGCAAACAGTCATCTCACCACCAGGAAGATTCGCCACCAAGCAACTGAGCGTCAAATCACCACCACTAAAAGCTACTAGGGTCCCCAGATTTCTCTGATTCTACAGTGTCCACCATCTCTCTGAAACTTGGGTTGTTAAGTTGTAATGAGCTTATACCTCAGTGGATCCGATCCTGCAGTGTAACAGCTTATATTTAAGCCACAAGGCATATCATTCTTGTGATTTGTTGGTTTTAAAAGCGGAACGAAGGGGAGGGGTCCTAACTACAAGAAAAGGTGAAGCACGATGGAGTTTAGTTGAGCTTCAGCTGTGAGGAGGATTGTGTGGCAAACCAAATAACTGCTGACAGGGCAGGAGTCTGGACACAGCTGGGCTGGGTGTTGGTTTTGTCTTGATTGACAAAGGGGAATGATATGTTTATACTCTTAACACCACTTTATTTATTTATTTATTTATTTATTTATGCAATTTCTTGCTCCGACAGCCCCTTGGGTGAAAATAATTTGCTGGGACTTTGTGGCATAATTCTGGTAATGCCATTAATTTGAATTGGGAATTGACATGGATTGTTGTGCTACAAGTATTGTAATGGTTTAAATGTTATACATACAGTGTACAACAACTTGACTAAAGGATGAATGACATCAACAATGCTTGCACACTACAGTTTGCAAGCAGCAAAAGCTGTATACAAGGTGGATACAAGGTTAAAGGCCCAATTGACCACTCCTTTTAAGGGGCTTTTCAGGGCTAATGAAACAAATGATTGATTCAGGGCTAATGAAACAAGTGAACATAGCAGAGTTAAGAATACCAACTAGCAGAAGGCAGACCTGTTGGCTATTTACAATCACATTTAACCACTCTGCCATGCTGCCTTCTGCTTGTGAAGGTGTTCGAGAATTGTTGATGCTACTTGTCTTTTTATCAAATTTTTGTTTGTTGTTTATTCTTCTTTTCTCTCTCAGCCAGTTGGCAAAGTCAGCAAACTTGAGAAATCCATTTTTATCCAAAAGTACAAGAATGAACCAAAATTCCATGTCCATGGCAGACTTGGAGCTAAAATTGCACAGGATTTTGGAATAGATGTATCAGCAATTGATTCATTTACAGTCAGCATGGATGTTGGAACAGTGACGAAAAGGGAAGTAAAATGGGAGACCTTGAATGAATTTCTAGCAGACAAAACACTTAATTTGGATCATGAGTTTGTGCAGTACATTCTAGGCAAGCCCAGACGAAGTCTTTGTATTGTTTATGAAACTGTTGTAACTGGCAGTGATACAGATGTTGACTCTGACACACTTGAAGAAGGTAAATAATAAGTTAGACTTTAAATCACTTTAAGCTGAATAATTTTGAATTGTGCTTCAGAATAATTTTATTGTATACTTGCTGAAAGTCAAATTGCATTTAATTTAATCACTTGGTGGTTAAAATTCTCATCTACATATCAAATCGAACTACCAATTCATTGAAGAGAGATCAGTCAGATGTAAGAATGAGCATTATTTCCATGTTTCTGTGCTATTGTATCACACTTTGAGCCTGAATATAATGGGTCATCAGGCCTGGCTCTGCTATTGTGTTGTTTCCTTAGACAAGTTTTCTACTCCAACATATTACTGCTCTGGGTTACCTTGTAGTGTACTACCATCCTATCCAGGAAGGAAAACGAGGGGTACCAATTCGCTTTGTCGCTTCATGCTAACAATTTGCACTGTGGCTCTGTGCCTGTAACAATTCATAAGCCCTGCATTGTTAGCATGGATTAACCCAGATTTACTATTTTCATTCATTTCATGAATCCATGTAGTTCTAATCACCTTGTTTTTAATTTGATGGTGCCACAATGAGAGAGGTACCATTTTATTTTTAATAATGTCTGCTCTGCATAAGTATCACTGTTTTTTTTTTAAGTGTGTACAAAGTGAGCGTTCTTGATGAATAACAATGCATTGCCCAATTCTAGGTGATGCTAGTGTGGCTGCTGGTAAACCCAAGTTCTGTATCAACTTGTCTGGCTCCATACAAACAGAGCATCATCGCTCCTATGAGCTTCCATATAACACCATTCTTGGTTATGCTTGCTACGAGATAACATTTGACTCAGCATTGGGTACATTTGAGCTTTTGTTACCAGACTCCACTGATGGTGGGGAATTAGAAGGGATCAAGAAACATCACGTGTTTGACGAACCAGATGGACAAAATGGTAGGTGGAGGAGCTTGCTCAATCAGTGTGGGAATCATTTGGCATTTCCTTAAGGTTCACCGGGCAAGTAACCCATTGGGGTCCTGTTCTGTACTTTCTTTAGGTCAAACTTCTTCTGACGAAAGATTTGTTTTTCGTAAGAACACAATATTTTGGAAGTTTTTTTGTTTGTGTGCTGATCAATTCTTCTGTGTCAAGAAAGGCCTAGAAAATATGGTTTGAAAATATTAAGTCAGTTGGTACTAACCCTGGATTAACTCTGGCTGGGTAATCTGCCTACAAGTTGCTATGGTAGTTAACCTTGATTACCACTAATGAGGCTTTGAAGAACTCGGCCCTGGTTTTTATGGAAGCCTAGACTAATAATACTGGGCCCTTAGCTTATAGCACCTCGATGGTGCATCATTTTCCATGTTCTTTTTAAACTTGCCTTGCTAAAAATAGAAGATTCCCATTAATGAAAGGGGGACCTGCATGCATGAAGTCTTGCAACTGGCCTTGTGACTGATTAGAGCTTTTATCTTTAATTCTCTTTTGTCTTTTGATTTGCAGATAAAGCACTTGCAGCAGTGTTTGATGACCTTCTAAACTCTCCACTTTGCTCGAAGATACTACAAATCTACAAGAAAATCCTTGCTCATCCACAAACTGTTGCCCCTCTTAGAGATCTGGTCAGTAATAGGCTTTTCACAATGAAAAATTATGAAACTGTGGCTCAGATAATTGATTTGCAAGCTTTTACGTTGTTCCTGTACCTTACTTAAACAGCTTGAGGAAGCCCTTTCATCTAGTGAAGCAAAAAGCCCCAAGCCACTTGCTCTTACTGAATTCAAAACTCAAGTTGGCACAGGATATGAGAGCTGCAAGGAACTTTTACTCCTCCTAGGATTCAAACTGGAAGATGGAGAAGGAAACATGACTTTCTCAGAGGAAACCATTGTTGGAGTATTGCACTGTTGCACTGCTGTGACAGAGGCTTTTGTTGGTGAGTTCATCATTTATTTGATTTCTTTTTTCTTTTTCTTTTTTGGAAAGAATCAAGTTCAGAGTGGAGTAGTAGGTTTCATCAAAATGTGGCAAAAATTTAGGATGTGGTTTTGGTATTTATAGCTTTTGTTTCTTTCCCCCCACAAGGAGTAACAAACAGCTCTGCAGATGTAAAAGTTATCACCCAGTAGCTGTCATTTGGTTTGTCTCACTGTAAGATTTCATCTGTAGAGCACAATTTAAGTGGAAATAGCTTTCACTGACTTAGCTTTTATTATCAATCAAACTTAACAATAATAATCTCATTTTGTGTGTGAAAACTGCAAAGATCCAAAATTAATTATATGTATGGTATTACTTTGAAACATTTTCAGAGTTGTCTCCACAACAATGCAAGGCAATAAAAGAGGTTACTTTTCAATACAAGGAACCACTCTTGTATATTGTAAGTAAAATTAGGGTGAATCAGGGTAAATTGAATTGGTAGTGACTTCTCAACCTCCATTAGCCTCTACCCCCCAATTAAGATGCCTGTGTTGCTTCTGTTGTTGATGTTTTCTCTGTGCACAGTCACAGTGAGAAGGTCATTTATATTCTCATGTCACTGAAGTCAAAATAACTTATGATACTGTTTTGTTTTTGTTTTGTTTGTTTTTTCAGCTGAAAAATACAATGTATGACAGGATGATATCAGCTGATGATCCTCTATTTGAAGGAGTGTGGACACATTGCTCAAACCCTGCCAAGGAGTTTCTTCAGACTTTAGGGTTCAACCACCTAACCATGGGCAGCGAAAAGGTGGTGTGTTTAAAATGGGACTTTGAACACGTTTCTCTGGAGGATGTCTATGTTGCAGTGTTTGTATTATGTTCAAAATAAATTAGTCAGATTTGTGTGTTATATTTATCACTGCAAACTGATTTACTGTCTTAGCCTAGCTATGTAGATGGTACTGGTAGTTTAGTTAAGGTGTGTATGCTTGTGACAAAACCATAAAGGGAGAAATGTCCTCTCTTCATTGCATTCTTCTTGCAGTGTGAATTTGACTGTGTGACTGTATGAATGTCCTATTACCAAAAGATAACTATGAACAAAAATTAATTATGTTCAAGCCTGCAATGTATAGTTATGTAAAAGAAATGCTTAGAAATTAAAAAAAAATGTCACAATAGAAATTATTAATTGGGCTCTTTAAATGTACATTACCCCAGTAATTTTATTCTCTTTAATTTTATATGTCATTGAAAATAGTATTTTGTCACGAAGTTAATGAAATTACTTTCGCTTATTTGATAACCTATATTGTTTAAAGTTGAGTTGTCATGTTGCAGGAAGTTTTTTTTTAAGTTTTTGTTTTCTAATAATTGTTTAGTAAAGATGGTAAAGGCTATTTTAATTAAAAAAAAAAAAAAGATGGAGAAGTTCTAAATTTCAATTAAAACTTGTAAATTTGTTTATTGCCTTTCCTAAGGTCAGTACCCTGCAATAAATCATGTTACTATTTTAGAAATGTTTGTATCACACAACTTGTGTTGGTTTTTGGGCATTAACTTCATCCATAATTCCTCTGAAAGACTCTACACTGACCTGTGGAAAAAAAGAAATGACAAGTGAAAATTATAAGACAAGAAATGTAAATGTTGGCTGGTAATTCACTGGTCCTTAATTCTTTTGAGCTACAATCAGCGACAAAATAGTTGACACATTAACCATTTGTACCCCCATGATGCATTGGTGAGTAATGGGGAGGGGGGCCTTCTCAATAATTTAGAGCATGATTGTAATGATAGTTTTATTTTACACTTAAAATGCACTTTTCACACACAACGTGTCAACTTATTTTGTCGCTGATTGTAGGTTTATACTCTGGTCTACAAGAGACATCTGAGAGAAGTCAGTTAACTGACTGAAAGAAAGAAATGAAAACTACTTTTGGACACCATGATTTTGAGAGGCTGGACAATCTGCGGGCCAAGGGCAAAGCCTCAGTGCAAACAACAGCTTTTCAGAGTTGTTACTGCCAGTAATGCACAGTAATTACGCCTAACCAAAGCAAGGTTTGAAAATGATTGGCATCGAGTTATTATGAAGTGTAGCTTAGTTATGGTTTGCATTGCTTTGCATGGTTCCTATTCTGCAAATGTGCAGTGAACCTATATTTTTCCCTCTTATTATATTGGATGAACATATGTCGTTCCCATATCATTCGTGCAAGGTGATCTCAGCTGTCAGCAAGTTTTCAGTGGGTCACCCAAACAAAATACATGTAATAAGAATCTTGCTTTTACCAGTCCACTTGGGTGCCTTGTACTAGCCTGCTCCCAAATTTTTTCAAATACATCAGTTGTCATCTCAACTCCAATTCCATCAAAGATTCTTCTGATCTGGAAAATGAGATAAATCATCAAAATTTGAAAGTAAACAATGTAAGTCGTCAGTTTACTATCAATTTAATATTTATTTCATCATAAATTATTAATGAACTTGACAATTATTAATAATAATAAATACCTCATACTGGTCTCTGGGTTGAAAGAAGTCGTTTTCGTAAACTCCACGATTACTGTAAATTGATGGGTTGATCAAGCCATAGGCATCAGATTCATCACCATAGTTCTGCAAAGTACAAGTTTGAACAATTAATAACAGCTATCTCTTCTTCCTGTAAATGCCCATTCTTATTTTATGTTGCTTTTCAAGTCTAGCAAGCTAAAAAGGGTAGGTAAAGTTACACACAAGCCACAGCAGAGCTCGCACAGCTGGAGCAACTGAGGCTACTTCTGTTTCCAGGTTTAGTTTCTAAAAACACTGTGGTGCTGCATAAGTGGGTGAGTGAATCGCAGGGATTTGGTTGTATCAGCCCTTTGTCAAAGCAAATTGCTCTGGCGAAGATATAACAATCGAAATGTCAGCTTTCAAATCCCTTATGGTGGTCAATCCACCTTTTTCAACTCATTTGATACAGCCAAATTCCTGTACTTCTACTCCCCCCAGGATGGAACACTGGAGCATCACAGGGGTACTCCTAGCACTACAATACCGGTACAGCAACATAGAACAAGGTATTTTTTATCTAATGACAATATGGAATGACAGCTCTGCGCCTCTGATAACTCACAATTTTTCACAAGTAATCAGCTAGCTATACAAGCTACATGTACCGGTTAAAAACTTGGTTGTCTAATACAGCATTTTGTTTGTTTTGAAGTCAATATCATATGGTGACACCTAATGTGAAAGAGAATGTCTAAACTACACAATTGGACATTGTTTCACTAAATATTTCAATTGCAGTGTTGGTCCTGAGAAGATGGAACTTCAGGGCTCAAGGGGGGGGGGGGGGGGG
>BLFK01000033.1:939307-954307 GCA_014634185.1 Astreopora myriophthalma
AAACAAAAACAAAGACAAAAACAAACAACAACAAAAACAAAACAAAAAAAAACTAATTTAATTTCAAAATTAATGTTGATTTTAGTAGATTCATTTGATTTTTGTAGTGTCCCCAATTATTAGTGCGCCAGTGCTAAATCCATGAATGCTTCATTAAAGTTAATTATTATTAGATCCATGCTGCAGCTCACCCTAAACAACAGCACACTGAATACTCATCCACAGATTTTTGTTAAATTAATTTAAATGGCTCTTTGTACATAGGTCACTAGTAGAATTGCCCTCTTTTGACCATCGCATTGTGATTCAATAAAATTTCCACTTTTTTGTCTGAGATGAATTTCATTAAGCAAGTACTTTCATGAATACCAAAATTGAACTGTTGTTGTATTTGCATTGAGTAAACATATCATTTAAATTTTCTTTCCAAACATTCCAGGGATTTTTTCATAAGAAATGTGATAGTTTGTTAATTGCTTAAACCAGACATCTTATCTTTATCTTCTTTTCATGAATGACCTTCAGTTAACTAACAAACAAACATTGAAATTCAAAGACTTGAAAACCTAACCATTTCATTGAGGACCTGAAATATGAGTTAACCCTCTTTAAACAAAAAACAAACTTCTTGTCACTTTTATTTGCCCTTTAACACCACAAGATCACTCTTGTTGTTCTAAGTTTTTGTTCAATGAGTGAAATCTGAAATGGAGACCACATGATTTATCACAAATGCTAGTGAACAGTAGTTTCATGACAGTCTTGTTTGTTGTTTAGCTCTTAAATATACATGTATTATTCATTACGTTTATATACATACAAGGATTAGAAACTAAACAGTGGCATTAATGAGCAAACAGATGCACAAAGCGCTGTTGTCATTTGTTACGCACTGCAATGTAGTTCCAGGCTTGTGGATGAAATCCTCAAATGTAAAGAAATTTTGCATTACCTCCAGTGCAGCATGTATTATTTGAATGTTTGTACAGTTTGGCAATAAATATTCTTAAATCTCATGTTCATACTAGTTTATTGCAAGAATTTAACAGCTGGAAGCCTGCCATTCTTTGATCTGTAATAGTAACAAACTATTTATCAATAGCTTTGTTATTATCAGTCTATCCATCAGTGTACTTAAATGTAATTGTGTTTACCAACAAACCCAAGATAATTTACGTAGTTTTCTATGCCAGGTACCACAGAGCCAATGACCAGAACTTAGTTCAAGGTTGCTGCACCTGGCACCAAATCTTTCTTAAGATCTTTTGCCTCATTTGGGTTTATTATTAGTATCGTCGTCGTCGTCGTCATGGAAAGATTTTTAACATGCTCTCTATTTACTGTAGGAATTGTGAACCCCTTTAAAGTAATGAATGAAAAAATGGTCAGTTTTTTAAATTGTTTTTGTTTAACCTTGCAACAGTTTTTATTAACAACCCCATCACTTTCGAGAATTGCTAATTGCAAAACTTCTGCAGCATAAAAGAACACCAAAGGAAAGCAATGCTCAGCACATCTCATATAAATGGCCAAAAGCTAGTGGCTTTAAGATTTCTTTGTGAAAAATGTGATTTGGCTTTGGCAGGGGACAGTGAAATGATTGTACAATATATTAACAAAGATAATTTTTGTGGGTGGATAGCAAAAGATAACAGGAAATTTAATCGTAAGAGTTTAAAAAAAATGACTCCAGTTTGTAACAATTAATTGCATGTCATATTATCAGTTTTGGACCACAGTGGAAGTTATTAAAGTTGACACAAAAAGGTCAAGTTATTTATAGCAGCTTCTAGACCTTAGCATTAACCCAAGACAATTGCCAATGAAAGGGAAATGAAAACTTTGCTCTATGGGGTTCATTAAGTTGTTTCTAACTAAATTTGAATTAGCAAGCAGGGAAAAGAGAAGTAAATATTGTACAAAGTTGTTTAGTGGCAACCAAGGCGATTCAGCATTCATCATGTCATAATCTTGGTTACATTTTAATACATTTTCAAAAGGACTATTTTAAGTGTAGATTAAGGTCACATAAATGAGTACCAGTAGATGAATTTGAGGCTAAGGGCACCATTTGGAAGGGTGCACTGTGATATGATTATCCTCTATGAAAATAATGGTCTTGTCCAGTTACTGGTACAAGAGCTAATAATAAACTCAATGAAATGTATTATGCAAAGTTGTTGAGGTCGAATCAGCAATGGCTTTGTAAAGAAGGCTTTGCCCCATCAACATAATTTGCAAAGATTGTTTGATTGAGATAGAAGGCAATTAAATTTATTTGTTGTATATGTATGGAGTGAAAAGCCTCGGCTGTCAGGTACACGTGGGATTGATATTATATCATAAAGGAGCCATGTTTGCAAAAGTAAGCTCTTGAAAAAGCAGTCCGAATTCTTCATTCTTCTAGACCAACAATAATTATCATGCATCAGAGTACATAGATAGGAGGTCATTAAAATGTAATAAGGCCAAAACATTTGGGAGATGGGAGAAAGCTTGCAGGATCACAATCTTTTTTTGTCAAGTTGAGGAGGGAGGGTCCATCTTAAGGAGTCAGGGAACGAAAATATAAAAAAATTCATGCAAGAATGTTTGACCTTGCTTGTTACTCATAATTTTGTAAAACTGGAAGTTAGTGCTATCTCACAGCAGTCAACCTTCCAGAACAAAAAAAAAATCAATCAAGCAAAACTGATTAGAGATCGTGGGAAATGTTTGTGTTATGTCGTCTCAAGATATGCAAGAGTTTGTGTCTGGATAGTGCAGCAAGCCACACTGTATCTCCTACTGTGATCTTGCATCCAACTGAGTCAAATCAGAACTGGTCTCAGTACATGTAATGGGAAGTTATGGACAGACAACCTCCCAGTAAGATCTCTTCTTATGGCCATAATGAAACAAAACGTTCTCAAGTATTGCCCTTTTTTTACTTCATTACAAGAGAGTTCCTGCTCTACAGTCGTCGCAAGGTCAACGGAAAAATATTTTATGAGGGTTCAGGTTCACGGAAAGAATTTATATACCTGCCTTTGATGAATGAAATACAGTCCTATGAAGATACCTTGTAATTGATTTTGATCAATTTAGCATTTTAAGATTGATGGAAAAGGGAAGCATACAAGGCATGAAAAGGTCTTGCTGTCTCGCTGCTGTTTTCGCTTAAAAGAAAGCTAGCATGTCATTTCAAAGGAAAAACTAAATACAGATTTCTTATTGGGGTAACAACTGACCCAAGACTTAATTACCAACACAAATACCATTTGTAATGAACCTGGACAGAACAGTATTTTACCTCTGTACAATAATTCCCATACTAATTGCACAGAAAGGGGAAAAGGGTTTTTGACAATACAGGGACATTGTCAAATTTCTATTAAACTCGGAACAAATCCAATGAGTTGTTCATTAGCATTTATAAAAGCAACCATTTAAATTTTTGGCAACGCAAACAAGCCCATAGAAAATTTTAACCCGCGAACCACGTAAAACATGGTACAATATTAGCCACATAGTATATTATGTAGTTTCAAACGCATTTTATCGAAAAAGCAAAATATAAAGCCTCTTCAGCCCTTGAAACTGTTAAAACGAGAAGCTTCACCGAAGAGCCATTGATTAAACTTGAAATCCTTCCAGGTTTCGTTCGATCAAAATATGAATGACAGGATTCGAATGACATCATGGAGGATACGACTCGTAAAAGGCATTAACTTAAAGTTTAATGATAACTTCCAGCTGCACACATTTTCAATTAGTTACTTTGTTCGCTCAATTCAAAGAAAGTAATGGAAGGACGCGGAGGAGATGGTGCGATTCCCAATAAAATGTTATCGCTGAAATTGGTGCTGTGTGGATCGCGTTTCCTAAATCAATATCGTTGATTTCAATCCGTTGTCAATTTCAATCCATTGTCAATTTCAATCCAGTGATTTCATGCTCGCGGTCATGAGCACAAATTCTAGTGTCGAAAAATAAGAAATTATAGGCTGTGGTTTCAATGATTAGCTGAATAAACTGAAGCGCATGCTAAGCGAGCCGTTTGGACTAAACCGCAAGATTATTTTTGTTCTCAGCTCTGGACCGTGTCATAAAGGCAGATTCCACACTTCTCAAGGAAAGCAAACAGACATAAATTTGATAAACATTTTCTTGTCAGGAAAGTGTGAAACCCCTTTAGTCTGAGCAATTAATGCTCTGCTATTATTAAAATGTACTGGTTCTAAATTAAATTCCTTGTCAATCCAAGACGACGAAGTCCAGTTTTAGGAAATAGAGACTTCAAAACTGTAGCTTTTCCTTTCGCTTTCTTCATCCAAGAAACGCTAAGGCCAATATTCTGACAATAAATGCAAATCGATAAACAGCGCTGCATAGCCAAGATGTAGAATATTTTATCTATTCTGTCAGTCAGAAACAAGCGATTTTCTTTCAATAAACAATAGCGAAGTACGAATTTCTACGGAAAAAACATCTGGCTCGAGTTGTAACAATTAAGCCAAAAATCCTCGTCTCCTCTGTATGAAAACACACTTGACAAAATCAAGCACGTTCTTTTTTAATTTTAATACTTTTGTACACTAAATTTTATGTCTCGGGCATACAGAATTGCCAAAGTTACACATACATCATTGACTTTGTCCGTTTAAGTTCATAATGAGATTTTTCTGCTCGTTTTGTTTGGTTGTTCAAGCCTGTATGGTAAATCTCTTGTACGAATCTAAAATATGTTTACACCGTATGTCCCTTCAGGCTATTTGGATATTTCGAACGCACGTAAATTTCTCGATGTTTTCTGTTCGTTTATAACGCGTTACACGAGGATTTCACTTGCAATGTAATAATACGAAACCCTGAATATATTCCCATCGGACAGACTCCTTTCTTCACGGCTTTCATTTCCGCTCAGCTTTTATGCAAATGACCTGCCTTTTTTGTCGTCTACACAAGCCAAAGTCGCTCGCAAATCTAACCTCCAAATCTTCTTTCCGTCCACGATAATCTACCGCGAATCCGTTCACATCAAACTCTTTGCAAATGAAACTGCAAAGAAATCACATGCTCCTTGTCATATCGAGTACCGGGTTGCGATACATTTCTGGCACCTGGGGTTCCCCTCGTGAATTATTGATACCAATTCAAATTCGTTTGAATGAAAGGTAGCCCGATGAATTCCAAATTGCAATATTCATTCACCTACAATTATATTTTTCCTAGTTACGCGTGTCTTTTCATATGTAGCGCTAGATGGTCTGATCGTGAAAAGCAGCGATCACAGTGAACACATTTGAACGGTTTTGCTCCTGTGTGTTTTCTGTAATGTCGAGTAAGTTCATCCGAGCGAGCGAAACGCCAATTGCATCCATCCCAGGAGCAACGGTACGGTTTTTCACCCGTATGAGTGCGTTGATGAGCTTTGAGATGAGAGCTCTTTGTATACACTTTTCTGCATCCACTAAATTGGCAACGATGAACTCTCCTTTTACTCTCCGAGTCTTTGTCTTTTGGGCTATTTGCCCTGGCGCTTCCATTTGCCCCCTTCACGCGAGGCGAGCGCGAAGCTGGTCTGCCCGCTCGATGGTGGGAATTGTTGAACAGCAGCACTGGAGATTCTGGCGAGCTCGGTGGTGTAAGTGGTAAAACTGGCTTAGGAATTTTGCTAATCTCTTCGCAGCTTGCTGGAGTAGGTAATGTGATCTTTAGAGGCCTAACGGGGAGCTCCATAGATGGCTTAGTTTCTGTTGGAGTTTCTGGAAGGACAGTAGGCACCGAAGGAAATGTGGCAATTGATGTGAAATCTATCGGCTTGATATCCCAATCGTCGCCAAACGGAAAATTTGACTCGTCAAAAGGTTGCAGTAAAAATTCATTCCAAGGAGCAGGACTTCCTAAATTTGAGTCTTTGCTGTCCAGAGAAGATGGTTCTGGACAGAGATAACGATCCATTTCGAGCCTTGTCTGGGAAATAGAAATAAAAACCATGATATTGTGCGTGCAGTAGACCTTTCGAGCGCGAAAATGAAATACACAAGGAATACGAAATGAGGTAAACATGGCTGATTTACAAAACAGAAACGCGGTTCACGTCTGTCGATTAACTTTCTGCCAGACGACTAAACCCGTCGTTTGAAAGTCCACATGCATGCTTGAGAGCCACAGCACTAATTCGCAGTAAAATCCTTGCAAAAAAACATACCTGAGCCCAGTCGTCTTCTAGCGAAGGAAGCGAATAGAAAAAGCCTGTGTCGTGAACGGTTTGGAGTTCGTGAAAAATTGTGGCGCACGGAAGAGCAGAGTGTAGATCCATGTTGTTTGCGTGTAGAGAGAGAAGTGAAAGTTGAGCGTCGGTGAATCGGATGCCACGGGTGAGTGAAATGCAGGAATGTCAGAATAACACAACACTGTGGATCCGCTCCTGTCAAACACACTCGCCGACGCTCAAATCACTCGGAAAAATAATGCAGGGGACCCAAGGGTGCTTTAAAGTGCCGAGTATAAAATTGTCTTGTCGACATGTGTATTATGTGCATGATGATTGGCAGATGATTTCAAATACAACCAATCAACATCGTTCGTTTGTCAACAGTCACAATTAGTCAAAACAACAATAGAGTCTGACCAATCGACAGAAATCACTCAACAAAAGCCTTATAAGGCTGCGACTATTTTGGGCTATGATATAAAATCAGCTGGAACAGGCACAAAACAAAGTGCGCACAAATTTCCCTTCGAAAAAAAAAATTGAGTGCGAGTGTGGGATATCTCAGCTTAAGCTTTCACACCATCGATCTTTAGGTTATTGAAATAAGTGAGAAATTACCCTGTAATTTCTTATTGTATGTAGAGTGAACATCTTTGAATTTGCGGTTGTGTGACAAATGGTAAAATATATCCATGATGTCAGTTCCCACGATGAAACGGTGATCTCGGCTGTTTTTGTTGCGTACGTGCTACAATTGACTTAAAACTCACACAAAGACGTGAAAATCTGGGTATTGCGCTAAGAAGACATGATCGTCATATTTTCTTTCGAGTCGATTACTATGCGTGACTTTACATTTCGGTGCTTACTATTTTCACGGCGCATTAAAAATAGCACATCTAGAAAGAAAACAAACATACAAACTCTTATAAAAAAGTATGGAGTTTCGCTGTTTCCCATCTATTCGTCTCTATCGTACCGCTTTTCAAATTCTATGGCGTGAGTATTTGAAACGCACCCCGAAGAAATCAACAAATAATGTTCGTGAAAGAAACTGAACGCGTCGTTTGCCATGCCATGCGAAGCCCGTCAACGATCGGAAATTTCAAAGCATAGCTTTCATTGATTTTGGTCATTACCTCTTAAAACTTCTGTGAGCTTTGTTTTTGTCATACCTCGCTCTGCAGAGCACACTCATAAGCGAATCATTGCCGTCATTGCATTGGAGCAAACGACATCATTAACTTATCAATCAATAACGTCTCAAACTTTCCGCCGCGAGGGCGCGAAAAATCTTAATAGCGGAATTGTTGAACCGATAAATCAATATTTGCGAGTAATCGCTCTGCATAATATTACAGACAAAATTCTTGTTTTTTATCGGAAATAAATACTATCGCAATCAGTCGAGTAAAATATTCACCATCACTACTCTGATGGAATGTTTGTTGTCTTTCAAAACATGAAAAGAAATACTCTTAAAGTAATAAAAAGTAAAAGTTGTGTGAAGTGTAAACGGCGATTCAAGTACGCGCCAATAATTCTAAATAGCTTTATCAAAATCGGCTCAATTCTTGGCTGTTTACATACTGTGGATCAGCTGAGCTATTTATAACCAAGGACAGTATACATAAAGTGAATTGTGACAAAGACGAAAGTCTCCTCAGCGGAGGCCCCTGGCTCTTGAGAACCGTTATTGCTTTGCTTAATTTACAAACTACCTTTTCTCGAAAGAGTTCTAAATCTAGCCTAATCGCGAAAATAAATTTTTCCATCTGGAATCTAGAGCAGGCCAAACAGCCAGATGAAATAACCGGAAAACAAATATGCCTTTCCAAAATATGTTGGGGTTTTTTCCACCCAAGTAAACGAACAGTATGTTCGGTGTGATTGAATTTACCTCTAGTTTATACAAAGCCATTTGGAGTAATGTTCAGATTTTTTTAATTTCTATTATTGTTTTTTTTTTTAATACGTACTTTGAATTTCTCTCCACATCACCTCACAGCACTCGGAAGTTGTGGCGACTTTGGGTCTGCAATTCAAACGCAGTGTATCAAACGTCACGATAAGAGAATTCGATTGATAACTGACAAATTAAGTGCAAATTGAAATCTGAACACTTTCGTATCAAAGCTTTCTCTGGTTGCTATCGATTCACAAACATCTTCCCATTTCAAAAAGGTCCAAAAATACTCTCAGTGCGTACTCTTCTTTCAAAACAATAAAATGCAAAATGACCTTTTGTTCATTTCCCTTCACTAGAGAGAATCATTTCTTTCACTAGAGGTTTTATTCAATCTCTTTAACTCGCTCTCTTTGATTGGCTTCAGAAAGGTTTTATCACTTTAACAGTCCCGATAAGTCGAATCTTTTAAGTCTAAAAAAGTTCGAATTATAGCGAGTTCGTGTTATCTAGGATGACATCATCTTCCAGCGCGAGGGTTCGAGAGTCAAAACCTTTGGAATGGCTTCCAGAGTTCCTTAGTGGCGTGGCCGGGATCCTCGCTGTCACGAAATTGGTTAAAATAGCAGGTGTCAATTTTGTTACCACATGTGCTAGTTTGACTTGTGACTTTCAGAATGCGATTATTAGGTCTTTCCACGAAACGGCGCTTCTTTCTTGATCTCGAATCTGGGCAAGATTGGAGGTGTCCAGGAGTACTGTACATAATGAAGGGCTAACACAGGCCGGAAATTCATCACTGCATATGTAACATACCAAGCGATTTGATCATGCTAATAGTATTAAGAAGGGTTTATATTGGCACAAGATGAAGCAGTGCTAAAAAGAAATTATAGAACTGACCAATCACAGAAACAGGAAAAAACAACACGGCTATAAAACCTGGACGTGTCACCACCACTGGTTTAACATATGTTTAGGAAAGAAATCGCCTCTGTCTGCGTTGATTGATAAGAACAGGAAAAGCAACACTGGTGCAAAGTCAATAGCTCACTTTGGAAAATGGCCCCTCTCTCGGCCCTTCCTCGCCGCCGTGAGCTGGTATATATATTCACACGTCTTAAGTACATTCAATAGTGGCAGGCGCACAAGGGCAGAACCGGCCCAGAGTCAGCAGCGAAAATCGAGCACACAGGAAACCGATTTTCAGTCTCTTTTCTATTTCTCAGCTGCTAATTCCTGACCACAAACTCATTTTGCTCTATCAACGACACTGTCGAAGAGACATGTGGTTGAGTTAGCCACCGGCAGAGTGACCCCTCCCTCGCCTTCACCTGTGTGACAAACACGTGGTTCCTAAAACTACCGCCCTGTGATGCTGTTTGGTTTGCGGTATAACGTGGCGTACACTTGTTATTGTTAACCGATTAAAACGAAAGCTGCTGATCAGCAGTCTAGGTACTATCCTGTGATACTATTCTTTATGCTGTACGAAGTGGTTCTAATTGGCCTCCATGGATAGGATTCTAGAGACTGACTGATCAAAGCTGTTGACCATTATTACAGTATTTTTTCTGAGGTGCTGCTTATTATGTACACGGTGGTTAAACCAATTTAAAGCCTTCAATTATTAATTAACTGGTAAGCGTGTGCCTTTTGTCTGAAAAACCGACTCAAGCAACATAAAACAAAGATGTCGACATGGTATCAATTTTGAAACAATTGTTCCCGCGCAAGCATTTCGTGAGTTTGCTTTAGAAAGGGCCATACCACCACTGAATGCTGAAACTGTACTCAAGTTTAAACTACTTTCTATTGGGAAGTGTTCCTTCCTAAGACCTGGTTTAAAAGCACTCGAAGACTTTTTATAACAGCGTTCTCAAAACGTTGCATGTTTTCAACATCTGCTACCCATGTTGTTTTCTACCCACATTGTCGAGGAAACCAGAGACAATCGCCACCAGCAAAATGGTGAAGTAGAACAAACAGAAGCGGCTACTGGAGAGAGATGCCCAAAAACGGGCAGGGAGGGAGGGGCAGTGGGGAGATTACAGCTCATTCCAAACTTAACGCTATTTGCAATTGAAATCTGAGGATTAGCACTGAGTTGAGAACGAGAAGCTTTCACTTTAATGGTGGACAACATGATAGAAATGTTATAAATTGACCTGATAATGAAATTTAGGCAGTTTCAAGGAAAACTCCAAAATGTGAGGTAAGCAGAGGTCGATTAAGTGGTGTATCATCGAAAAAGAGACAAACAAAAGAACATGGCTACTTGAAACAGCTTTTAATAGATTGACAGTATCCAGACTTAATTGGAGTTTCTATTCGTTTTAGTAATTTTCTTCCCTATTCAGGGAAACTTGAAGTACTCATGCATTAAACGACATTGACTGTACAAATTAACATTCCGCTTTTACTTATTCCAAAGTTCTTCACAAAAATAAGATTTTTTATAACCTACTCCTCTTAAAGGACACAGCACAATACATCAAAACAAGACCACACCGAAAGCTTCTTAGTCTGCTGCGAAATAATTCTCACTGTCTTCACAAATCTCAGCAACACATCCACTGAACATGATCAGTGGGGAGGGGTGGGGAGGTACCGTCTTCTGTCTTTTTTATGACAAAGAACACAGAATTGAGTCATTTCTCAAGTCTCGTTGTGTAATAAACGTCGATCTCATTCAGGCCCATACAGCCTTGTTTCCATTCAAGTACCGAGTATTGATTCTGTGCATCCATCCAAGTAAATGCGTTTCCGATCTTCAATAACGACGGAAAAGCACCTAGAAGGCACAGTCCACTTAACCAGCTTGCGCTGACAACCGCAACCTTGCATCCTTGTGTCATCACGTCAAGTCGGTTGTTGGGCTTCTTGTCTGGGCCTGCTAATACTGTTTAGGGGGGAGGGTTGGGGTAACGCACTCGCTCGCCACTCTCGACCTCTGCAGGGCTGGTCTCTCACGCACTCTCGCACGCTCGCTCGTCTGTTGCCTCACGTGATCAATTCTGTAAGAAAAGGAGAGAGAACGTTCCGAATTAGCACGCTAACTTCGTCAATGGTTCTTGGGAGTTTGAGCCACCTGAAAGCGAGAGTAAGGGAATCTTGGCAATTTACTGTGTGAGTAAATGATGATGACTACCAGACCAAGAAGCGGAATTACAGGGTTGGAAATGGTGAAGCGTCGGTAAGGAGACCGTAAAGAGATTCACAAGACGACGACGACCACGACAACCACGAGATCGAGATGATGAAATCGGAAAGCGTCATTACGTTCCGACGACTAAAGACGAAGACGACCTGACCACGATGATCAAGTTCACTTGTAGCGACGATTGAAAACGAAGACGAGCGGACGATGATGATGATCGTGAAATCAGGTGAAAGTGTCGTTCAACGAAAAAGAGATCAGTATTAGGAAGAGTACCATGTCGAGCGACGGCAATTTTTCGTCTTTTAATATTCGGTAACGTGAAGCGCCAGCGACGATATTCAGGAGCTCAACAGAATCGTGGTGGTTTACCCCCCCTCCCCCAGGTTAAAATCCCACCCTGGCCGGACAGGGGCATTATTGATGCGTTTCTTATTCTTACACCTCCTATTATAATTCAAGCCGATAAACTGGGCAAAATTCAAGCACGACAACCAGGGGGACGCATGTTTGTTCAAATGCTTCTAACAAAAACAAATTTGATATTTTGACAACTGTTTAATCCACATCATGCATATTCAAACCTTTCATGTAATGGGACATTTATTCAGTGAACACTGCAAGCTTGTTTTGGAAGGTACAGCAACCGCGAGTGTAATGACTGACCTGTTGTTGTTTGAGCTTTCGCATTTCCTTTGTGGCCCACGTAGCAACTTGTTTGGTTTTATGTGTCTTTGATCGTCTCCCTTCCTGTAGCAGTTCATTGATGGCCTGCTTCTCCAACAAAGGGTGTACTTGAGCACCGAATGCAGAACAAATATCACTAAGAAAGGAAACAGAACAACAACGAACGTTTACATGGATTTTTCAAATGAGAAGAAAAATTGTAAGAAAATCGCGTTACGTACACTGATAAGTTATCCCTCCTTGAACTGGGGCCTTCGCTGAGACGTTCGAAGCACGAATAGCACCAGTCAGGGTGGCCGATGTGGCAGGCGTTTGTTCAAGGAGAAAGGGAAAGGGCAAGGGTAAGGGGTCTCAGAGCGAAGAAATTTGCTCCCAATCCCCCTTCTCCTTCGAATGCCTCCCAAGCAGGCTAAAATCCGGGTTACAGACAAAAACTTGTCGGTTCTGTTCTCTTACCGTGGAGATGGGGAGGCCCCTAGGCTTTGCACTTTACAGTGCTCCAGTGCGCACCTTAAATTTAGATGTGTTAATTTGTAGGTCGTTTCTCCCTGCCCATACTGTCATACCCAAAAGTATCTTGGCAGCTTCTGGTAAATACTTCTCCCGCTGATGTTATCATTGCAACGCTGCCGGTGCTCCCTTTACTGTTTGGCGCTAATTTCAAGCAGCCCCACTGGCTAAGAGACGCCTCTCCTAAGCTCATCTACTAATGATGAGTTTAGTCCCATTTGACCTATAATCAGTGCTGATCAAGCTCGGAACCTCTCAGGCAACTCTGGTGCATGAAGACAATTCGCCCCAGCTCAGTCGAACTGTCTGGCTCATAGATGATTTGACTTACTCCAGGTGGTTTAGACTTGGATGTGATACATGGGGCTTTGAGAATAAAACACATAAATACAGCTTACCCTACAAGACCACAGGCACTAGATACATTGCTTTCAGAGTGGTCCTGGTCTGTAGCTATAGCTTCAACGAAGCCAATAACATGCATAATGTGAGGTTGGACAAGACTTAGATCCGCTGTAAGAACAACAACAACAATGAAAAAAAGTTATGATCACTTAGTAAACTCTGTGCAATTCGCCTGACAACTCTCATTAAGTTGTTTGTTAATTAATTAACA
This sequence comes from Astreopora myriophthalma, assembly GCA_014634185.1. Lineage (NCBI taxonomy): Eukaryota > Metazoa > Cnidaria > Anthozoa > Scleractinia > Acroporidae > Astreopora > Astreopora myriophthalma. The sequence continues at coordinate 952,386 of BLFK01000033.1, forward strand.
CAACAGTTATCAAGTCGATTTTGCATTCATTCTGACAATCAATCAATCTGTCATCTTAACAGTTGACCAATCCGTCTCACATTCAATCAATCACTTAAAAACAAATCATATTAATCAAGCTGATTGAAAGCACTTGTGACAGGAACTTAAACACCCCAAACCAACCAATTTAGCCAGCCTGTTAAACAGTGAGTCAGCAGGTCAACCAGTCAATCAATTGGTCTGTCAGCAAGTCAGTCAGTTAGTCATTCCAGTTAATCAATCACTTTGTCAATGAGTCCATCGGACAGCTGGTGGTCGGTCAATCAATCAATCAATCAATCAATCAATCAGTCAGTCAGTCAGTCAGTCAGTCAGTCAGTCAGTCAAATGGTGGGTCAGTCTGTTATTCAGCCAGGTCAGTTGTTCAGTAATCAGCAAGTCAAGGCATCAGTCAGTCAGTCAGTCCGTCCTTTTTAAATCACTGAAATTCATGAATACTTACGGCTCAAGGTTCCTTCAGGTGAGTCACCCTTGAGCCCTTGAATTATTCCAGTGTAAGCTTCCAAGCAGCCTTCTCTTAATTCATTTAAGTAATCCACCATGTCATAATCAGACTGAAAACAAACACAAGGAAGGAAATATCAGATGAGAAGGAAGAGAAAGTATGGGATAAGAAGAGTCAGGGGGAAAGGATGAAAGCAGATGAAAAGACAAATTGGAGTTCCTTTTAGACCATGCTTCAAGCAACTTTTGACATGCAAGTTCTGCAGATTGTTCAAATTAATTATGTGCAATTCATGCCACACTTCGGACTTTCCGCACAAAGTTCCAATCAAATTGCGAAGTTGTAAACAAACTTGAAGTGGAATGCAAAATTGTGAGTTCAGCTTGAATGAAGTTCCATAAAATTTACATGGAGCAATCGACCAGTGAAAGTAAGATAAGAGTTTTATTAGGAGGTAAAAACCTTGATGTTAAAAAAAAAAACCTGTCACTATTAATGGGGACATAGTTTTTTAACAGACGGAGGGTTAACCCTTTCACTCCCCAGAGGTCCCCCACTGATAAGTAAAATCGTCTGGCATTTGACAGTAAAATCTATTAAGTCACTACGAGGAGTGAAAGAGTTAACGTGATGTGAAGGCTTCCTTACTTTGTCTACAGTAGTAACTGATGCTTGATTTAATGTTGCTATGACAACATCAAAGTAAGTTTTAAAGTTTGGCCCAATGGATAAGGCAATATCACCAAACACAGACAGGATCTGTGGCTTGACACTCCTATGTACAGTCCCATCCTGTAAAAAGAAATAATGAAACTGCTTATTACAGGGCCATCAAAAGCACACTACACTAACTGACCAGTGATAATTAAGCAAGTGAAGGTCCCACAGTTTTTGTTGTCCAGGGGTGACATCAACCCAGGAAAATTACATTTCACCCAAGGACAGCGCTGAAAGTAACTGCCCATCATCAGCCATTGTCCAACAAACATACATGATTGTCTGACAAATTTCGAATTATGATTACCGGTATGATGTCCTTCGTGCCTTTAAACATTCATTCTAGACTTAGGTTAAATTTAAAATGAATGTGTCCCAACCTCATCTTTGAAAATCATGCAACAATGCATTGCACAAACTGTGAAGCTTGCTTTAAAAAGTATTAAACATAACAAGAAACAGAGCCTCAGCACAGTATGTGTTAATATTTCATCAAATTTGTAACATGTCTAAACAAAATGAAAATTTGAAAGAACGCTTGTCATCTTGTCACAGAATGAAATAACTTGCGAGTTGCAGCCTGTTGAGGTAGGTCCACTTGAGCAAGAGTCAAAAACTCACCGCTAAGTTTTCCAATAAAATCTGCATAAAAAGATCACTGTGGCTCAATATGTTAGATCCCAAGGCTCGTGCAATGTCACCTACCAAACCAACGGCA
>BLFK01000033.1:959307-960472 GCA_014634185.1 Astreopora myriophthalma
TTGACTAATTTCTAGATTGAACACTGTCTCATTTGCTTTGTAATTTTCGGTGGTTGTCACGACATACACGTATAGAAAAACTGCATGTAAAACAGAGACCGGTGGCAAGATCCCAGCGTACAAAGGCATAACACAGATAAAATTAAGTGGCATTTCAATTTTGTTTTATTTAATGCAAAATGGTTGTTCACTTTCGCTAGCATTCTTCCTTTCTTTCTTATAGTTTCTCCAATTTTTCTTTCTTATAGTTTCTCACTTTTTATCTGCTTTTAAACCCAATTCTGACCATTTAAGACATTGCCATGCAATTAGTCATGTTTCTCAGAACTTGTGTGTTTCAATCTACTTGGCCCTGACATAAGGACCCCAACTATGGCTGCACAATTTTCCGACTTGTGTTGTGGTAATTGGAGTGTTTCAATGGTTTCAAGGTTTGAACAAAGAATACTCTCCCTCCCATGTTAAATGTAACGCTGATCTTTGTCTTACAGAGTAGAAGATCATGCATTTTTGTTCCAAACGGCACATTTTCCACCCATAAAAATATTAAAAATCCCATTTGCTTCTCATTCCCCAAAATTGGCAAGCGAAGAACCTTCATTTACTTGTTCATCTTGCAATGGAGTTTAAGACACTGGTAATGTTTCATACCCAAGATAGTTTCAATTTAGTGTTTCTGATGTGGTTTGTACCCTTGGATCTTGCCACTGGTCACAATGCATCGGTACATTCCTTCTTAAAGTTAATTGAAATTCATTACTCTATTTAATTCTGAATTCCTTGAAATAAATTCATTTTTCACCGACCGGCCTGTGGCTTGCCATTTTGTGTATTACAGGTTACAGGTTCGACAGAGAACACAGTCCACAAATTAGTTTTTCTTTTAAATGTCTAAGCATACCAAAAGCCATGACAGCAGCATCCCTGCTTTTCCAGTCTTCCCTTTCTATATTGGCTGTTATAAAGTTTATAACATGATCAAGAATGTCATTCTCACAGCACTGTGCCAGTAACATAAGGCAAACACCAGCTGCTTTACAGGGGTTCCAGTCATCTTCATCATCAAAGTCTTCCTGTCAGAAGTTGAGAAAGACAATGATGACCCCCCAAAGGAAAATGGACCCTGGGACTCATGGCTGGCAAATCCTGGCAACCCAGCCACGAG
>BLFK01000033.1:960482-978943 GCA_014634185.1 Astreopora myriophthalma
GGCCAGATGAGATCACGGAAACAAACGAATGGCTGTAGAATAGCGAAATTTAGAGGAATCTTTACACTTATTTTGTCAAGTTAAAGGTTTGCCATTGCTACTGTTAGATATATTTCAATTCTACTGCAACTTGAAGTCAATTTTCCTCTGTTTCTGTAGTTGTTTAGACATTAGAAATGTGCTTGTCCCATGGACAAGTCATGTTTAAGATTGACATGTCCGAACTAAATTTCTACTTGTCCCGGACAATCGGACATAGGTTTTGGCGCACCCTGACAATGCTACAAATCTGCCCTTCAAAAGGTTAAATTCTCCTTCAGGTTCAGTTTTTTTCCTTCTTAAAATTATTCAATGCCCTAACCTGTCTCTTCAGAGCATCTGTCAAAAGTGGACTTAAGTACTGAAGGGCTCCTTTGGCATAAAATCGACTGGTCTGTTCTGGCTTCCTGTTAGCTTCTTCAGCCTGTAAGAAATTGGTTAAAGATAGGCATTTAAGGATAAACAACTCAATGACTTAACAATACTTATAAACCAAATTTAAATCACAATACTATTTTCAACAGAGAAAATTAACCTCTGCAAAACAGTGACAGCTGATTACCTCTGCAGCCTCAATTGCTAGATCCATCTCTTCTTCACACACTGATGACCAAAACTCAATTCCTTGCAAAGATACCTCATCAATGTCTGACTTAATTGCTGATAATGAAATCTAAAAATGAGAAATCAAATCGATGTCCACCTAACTGTCATGCAATTATTTGATCACAATTAACTCTGTGACAGTTTTGTAATAAAAATAAATCAATAAAGACAATCATAATCATAGCAATAGTCATAGTCATACTGAAGTACTAACTGGAGACACTAAAATCAAGTCAAGTGTTGGTTTTTGAGGAGAACTGCAGATTGTTCCCAAAAGGGAATGCCTTCAGAAGATCTTTTATTTCTTTAACCAGTTTAAGAGACAACAATTTTCCTGTTTCTATGTTATGACCAGCCTTTGATATTCTACATGTCTGCCTTGGTCATACATGTCTCAACGTTTCTGCAATTGAATTTGATGTGCCGTCTTGGTTTGAACTTGTACTACCCACTAGACCAGTGGCTGTGGAAATTCTGTCAAGGCATACGTAAAATATTGTCCTTAAATGTGACCGTACACGGGAAAACGTACTTTAACGCTTATCCGTTAAACGGCTAAAAACTAACGGGTAGTTAACGGATAGTTAACAGCCTTGAAAGCGTTCTGACGGTTTGTCCTAACGGTCTAACAGCAGAACTGGTCATGGCTAACGGATCATTTGAGCGTTCTAACGTTTGACCCTAACGCTCTAATGCCTAACTAATTCTGCCTAACGGCTCATGAAAACTCTCTAACGCTTCCGCAACTTGTTCTAACGCATAGCTGGAGCCGTTAAACGGCCGAGAAAAAAATCTAACGCTTGCATTAACAACTTGAGCATTAGAAGCGGTAGATGCAGTCTAGTGTACCGACAAGGTTTTCACGAACTGCCGAATATCTCACAATCACGAGCGTTTGACAAGATCTGAATACAGTCTGATGCAAATTTTAGGATGTCGTCAAGCGAAATGGCCCGATCGGTATAGCCATAAAAGCTTGAAATTTTTTCATGTACACATAGTCAAAGAGCGCATAATGAAAACAAACTTGCACACTTTCTTGCCGCCTTTATTTTTACTTCGTTTTCGTAAGCGGTCTTCATTTTCGTAGGTCTTAGGTCTTCAGGTCTTAGTTTTCGGGGTCTTCGTTTTCGATACTACCGGAAAAAGTCCTACCCGAGTAATAGAGTCAACCACGCATGATTGTTTAAATGATTTATTTATTTAGCAAGTTAGTCACAGGTTAGACTTTCCAAAAAGTCCTTCGTCTTATTTACCTCTCGCAACTTTGTTGCTCGCTCGTTCGCAAAGTGTTAATGATAGAATTTTATTCGGGTCATACATTATCAGTCAACAGCACAAACCAATCGTCAAAACTGTCGCTAGACGTACAATAAAATCATTCGATTCATCTTTTTCCCTCTTGCGACTGTGTTGCTCGCTCATGATCAGTTTCTTTCGCAGCCGTTGTAACGAATTTGTTTAGCATACGCCTGCGAACGAGAATTTCGCTCGCTCGTCTGCTTCGTGACCTAAAAAGCTCGCTTCGGCAAAATCATTCTTCACGTACGGTGCAGTGAAACTTCTGGCCAAAACATGGCTATTTCTCATGCAATTCTAATGGCGGAGAGCTACTAAACAGTTGATTTACCCGTTTAACGGAAGGTGATTTTTTCTAACGCCTCTGCCAGCTGTTCTAACGGATACAAATTTTGTATTAACGCCTACACTGTCCGCTCTAACGCTCAAATGCTAAACGGCTAACGGAAACAGAACTTCCGCTAACGGGTAAACTTTTCGTTCTAACGCTACGGCGTTTAAAGCTAACGGTTTTGTTAACGCCTCTAACGTTTTTGAGAGAGCTTTCTCACGGGCAACTAACGGATGGTTAACGGTTTTGCCCGTTTAACGGATAACCGTTAAAGTATGTTTTCCCGTGTACGGTCACAAATGTTTCAGCACAGATAGGTGAATTTTGGCTTTGGACAACCAAAATTAGTTTCAATCATCTAACGGACAACTGGAACGCCAAAGAAGTTTTTCCCCCTACATCAAACAACCTGATTACCAATTACAAGATCATAAATACAGCACCAAAACCACTAAGCTACATCTCATTAGGACCACTTGCCTACTGAAGCAGTTGTTTATGGATTTAGATCTCAATGACATTAGGGTTTTCAAAATGAAAAAAGGAAAGGAAGGAAAACCTAAAGTCGCTAGAGAAAAAATTGTGGCAACAAGACAAACAACAAAGTTTTAGAACCACACAGTGAAAATGAAAAAGCAGCTGACAGAAACCACTACCTTGCATTGGGAGCTGGCCGCATTTGAAAACACTGTGACATATGTCTTTACAAAAACTTACGGGAAACAAAGCTCTGCCCATATAATCCTCCATGTGTTGATAGTAAAGTGACATTATCTTCACAAGATTCTGCAGGGCTGCAACTTTGAGCTGTTAGCAAACAAGAAATGAGATGTTTGAATCTGAAGAAATTAAGAACCAGCTTCTTATTATGGTGGCAAAAACATGTTCCATGGATAGACAAGCTCATCAATAATGGGTGCAAAATACATTTGCACTCCCATCTTATTCTTACCTGATTTTCATTGCTTTGGGTTGCCTCACAAACGACTTGCATGATAAAGTTACGCTCAGACTAGAAAATTAACATGACTTATTAGACAGAAATACACAAAACATGTTTAAAAGAGCTACAAGTTTTGCACTGAATGGTGAAAAAAACCTTTACGTACCTCTCTTTCAAAATTCTGTTTTGAAAATTCCAAAGAGTTTAAAAGTGCATTTGTCGCTGTCACTCTGATCTGAAAGCTGTGAATGACAGCAGCAAAATTTAATGACAACTTGAACATCTTAAACATTTCATGCCCAAGAGTGCCACCTAAAAGTTTTACTCTGGCTAACGCCAGACGATTTTACTCTTCACTGGGGTACCCCTTGGGGAAGAAAGGGTTAATCAACAAACTCTAGCTTACACGCAGGTTGGGCTTCAGTCCTTTAAGAAGGCTAATATCTAAGCATCAATCAAGTAAGATGTCAAGAACAAAAACAACTAAGTATTTGTAAACTATCAGTATCAATAAAGGATGAATGGAACTGGAACATGAATGGATGGCAGGAACCACAAGTCATTTGATCTTTTTCTATTAAGGAAAAATGGAAGCGCATACAATTGAAAGGCTCAGTGCAAGAAGGGCCTACTGACTTGTGAGTGCACACCTTGTCAAACTGTGGCCGAATTTCACACAATAAACAGTACTTGGCCAGCAACTTATGGAATCTATCACACACTGTATGAAGAAAATAACAAAAACTGGGGGCAAGAGACACATGACATGTCTAGGGTAGTTGATTTGGCAGAAACTGGCCACACACAAAAAATTCCACACAAAAAATTCACACAAAAAATTCTGCAAAGGTCACTCAAGCCCTTTTTTCCCGCATCCCTTCAAGTTTTAATAAGTAAATGGGCATATAACAAGGAGGTGTTATAACTAGGATTTCACAGTCTCCTTTCACAAGGGTTGCTCGTAGGGGATAATAATCTGAAGAGAATGACTTACTTGGGTTCCTCCTTTCGCATCCCTGATACAATGGCTGTAAGAATTTTATGCGACTGATCTACTAAATGCTCTGGGTCCTAAAGAGAGCAGTTAGAGACAGCCATAAGTAACCTTCAAGAACCCCACAGCCTTGACTATTTATTTTAAATTCAAGGATTTTCAAGGCATGTGCAAAAACAATGAACTTTTACAGAACAATAATATTCTAAACAATACGAATTCACTGTTTCCCTGGCTGCTTCTCTAACTTTCCAGCCAAATTAAAAGTTAGTAACATCCATGCTTAGCATTTCATTTTGAAGCGTTAAATTCATCAACTGTAAACAGAAAAGGTTTAACCAAATTTTAATAATTTGAAGTGGGTTAAGTTCAGAAACCTGGAATATTCATTAACAACAACAGAACCCACTTGAAAGCTGTTTACGGCTTATTATGAGAAGATGGCTGCTCGTTGCTTAATATACCGTAACAGCCTCCTGTATTTACATACATACAAGCAACATAGAAGCAAACAAAAGTTAGCTGTAAATTTGGCAAAGCTGCTCGATAATTGCAGACCGATGAAACCCCAAAATACGGTGAGAATATCACTTACAATATCTTGGCATATATAGCCTATTGCCTCCAGAGCTTGTTCTTTTAAGGCATCAGTATTGCCAGGTGTAACCACTATACTCTGTAGAACGTCAGTCACTTCCAGCCATTGTCTGTTTGGGATCTCAGCACAAGCGATGGCTGCGATACACTGTTCAGGCAAAACAAGTAGAAGCAACCATTTTACTGCTGTCAAGCAAAATTGCAACTTTTTGCCCATTTTTAAAATCTGGACAAAAACTAACACCATCAAAGATCAATTTGCTCCATCAAATTTGGTGTATTTGCAAAGTTTGCATGAATCTGCTGTGCAAAGTTTTGTGTGAATCTGTTGCACATTCTCCAAAATATAGGATCTTGACAAGAGAAAATGCTTGTCCCTGGGCTGCGTTGTTCAAAGTAGGGTTATTGCTAAACTAGGATTAAGTATCATGACATCCAATAGGTTTTAAATGGACTCAACCCAGGGTTGGCGCTAACCCTGTTTCAAACAACTCAGCCCTGATATACACTTCTTCGTAAAATTTGGGGTCCTATATCTGCATGAGTTTGCAACCGCTCCCTTGTAAGTGCTTGACCTGTTAAGTCTCACTGCCAGCTAGTTTGTCTTTGTTTCCACTCAAAGGGCTATAAAAAAACACTTGTTAAGCTGCTCCCTACAGTGACTGATGTGAAAGGCTGCTTCAAAAATTCTCAAAACCCCTGTTAATCTAGTTTCTGCAGGAGGCCACCACCAAACGCTGAAGAAATTACACACCTGTCATGAGCAAAAGTTATGCGTCTTATCTCAGCCACAGAAATTCTCCAGTGCTGAGTAATTTAAAGCAAGCTCAGCATGAAACCCAGTTAAATACCATGGCAACCTGCAGGTTTTGGCAACATTTAACCCTGGCTTATTGCTAACCCTGCTTTGAACAACTTTTTATTATTCATTTACTTATTTATTTTTAATTTAATGTAGGTTGAAGAATTTGCAAGACATAAGTCCTGACTTGGAAAAAGGTCACTAAACATAGCCTTCACCACTCATAACATTAACTGGTCATCATTGGAGGTGTTACAAGTTATGAACCCAAACGACTGTTCAGAAAATTAGCAAACACATGAATCCAGTAAAGTTGAGCTCCTCCCAGGGGTTTGGGGAAACAAGGGAACATGAGTAATTTAAACTGGAGAACAGGGAAACAAAGACAAAATATCTCAGGGAACAAGGGAACACAAACCATCTTTAGGGATCAAAATGCTGGGAGTAATTTCGGGAACAAAGGAACACAAGCACGTTTGTAAAGGGAACAAGGACCCCCCCCCCCCCAAACCCGGGAGGGCCTCAAAGTTGTCAAAGGAAGAAAAAAACTTCGGCGATGTGTCTGTTCCAATACGATTACCGTATGCCATCACAAGATCAAAGTTTTCAAGGGCAAACAAGTACCTAGACTATGTAAATTTTGTATAAACAGCTGTTGTAAGTTTATGCTTGTGCAGAAGTACACTGAATTTCACCTGTGGAGCAATTGAAGGCCTCGCTTTCTCAGTCCCTAAAGTCTGAATCGCCTGAAAACCAAAAAAAATGACAAGGAGTCAACTGGGGTCACAGAACAAAAAAAATTCAGTTTTCATAGACCACACAAGCCCACCGCATATCTACTTACCATTTGCTTCACATGGAGTTTAACCTGTTCGTCTAATGACAGCCATCTTTGTTGATACTGCATTCTGACGGCGGGATCTTTCGACGTGAGCTGGTTTTTTAGCTGCAATCCAGCCGCCATTCTTGCAACTTGAGATTTGCCTCCATCTGCTAACTCATTCACTAAGGCCACTAAAAATTGGGGCTACAATAAAAAAAATGGCACGGGTAAGGGCAAAGGGAGAGGTAGACTACGGAGAAAGTAAAACAGGACAAATGAACGTATAGTACAAATTCCGGTAATGAATTTTGTACGATGTACATTTCAAAATGAATGAAACAACAGTGTTATAGACAGTACAGAATAACGATCGAGCAAGAAGCTCAAGAAGCTCAAATAAGCCTTTCGCTTACCAGATTTTCTTGGGCAGCTTGTTCCAAGTAAGTCTGAGCTTGCTGTAGCTCATTTTGATCTAGGTGATTGAACAAACAACAAATTATACATTCATTTTATTCCGAATCTGCATCGTGCAGGAGTGAGAGACCATGTGCTTCTTTTCGCAGACATTTTGCCAACGATCAAGGAAAGCATCTGTATACTTTACCTGGAGACACCGTTGCTTCAAGGACTTGGGTAAGATCCATTTTCCTCCGAAAAAGAGTCCGTTTTAGGGCACTCCCTGATTATAAAAAACCACTAGTTCACCTTGCGAGAAGAAATTTGAAATTGGAAATGACCAGGTCGTTTTCGCGCCGTCGTGATTGGGGTATAGTGTATTCCCATTTATCGTACCCCTCTAGACCCCTCTATCGGTATTTGCGCAATGTAAATTGAGGAATCTGGAATCTGGAATCTGGAAGGGAAAAGGAATTGCAATTGGAGAAATATGGAAAAGTGAACAAGGCTTAGCAAAAAATGTTGTTCAGGGCAGAAAACAGAAACTCGTTAGACATAATGGCGCATAATATGAACTATGGACGGTAACCGTCTTTAATTCTGAGTGTAAAAACGTTTTTGATCAGGAAAAACAAGACCGAAGACAAGCAATCAATTCCCTTTCTGATGGGGGTAAAGGGGGGCCCTACGCACGGTTCACGGACATTAAAAAGTAGAAATAACGTATCACGGTGATGAAAATTCCATGTTCACGTTTCACGGAAATTTACGAAGTAAAACATTCACAGTTCACGGATTTTAATTTCGTATTTTCACTGGTCACGAAAATTAAAAACACTTAATCACGTATCACGCAAAAACCCCTTTCACCCCTCCTTTCTAATATTAATTTTCACACACGTCCTGCAAAATTTGAGATGGGATTCTCACCCTTCCAGTGAATTCATATAGAGGGATTTTCGTCATGACCTTTATGGGCGAGACTTTGAAGAGTATCTTGCAAGGACCAGTATGACTGAGTTGTTCCGGGGGGGTATTTCCTTTACTGGCTGTATTTAAAATTGTGTGGTTATAAAAAATATTTATATCCACCGCAAAAACATTTTTTCTGTTTATTCCTATTCTGGTTTAGGATTTAGAGAATGAGTAGCAAAAAGCAAACAAAAAATGTGAGTGAAAAATAATTTGTGAAGGCTTAAAGTTCTTCTTTTGTTATTTTATCATTTTTAGCAAATGCGCTTGTGTAAACTCCGTGTACTCCATTGCGAACCGAAAAAAACGCGTACCATATGGAAGCTAAAATTACTACACGAACAATACGCTATCGAAATTTCAGTGTAGGTGGAGGCTCACATGTGGTGCAGGGGCCGAAATTACTCTCCCCCACTGCCTATCGGGGATACGTACCCGAAAGTTGTAAGGGGCCTAGACCGGGACTGGTATGAGCGATCCGTGGGCCGAAATCTCAGGGGTTACCGTTATGGTACAACGCTCAGGCTTATATGTCCAGAGGTACCGCTACCGGTTCTGTTTTCTTTTAGGTATTTAGTGTGCGTATGCGCAATTTCCATTGTGCCTGTACCTCCGACCCTACACAGGATTTTACCCTTCACTTGAGAGACACATTAGCTACATTTAAATAGTGGAGGGAGTCAGAAAGCCCCCTGCAACCGGAAAGGAGCAACAGTGGACGGACAGCAATGTGCGAGAGCCAACTCCTCTTTCTAGATTTTTTTTTTTAACATTACTCTAAATTAACTGTGGGCAGCGTTTAACCAACCCACTTTGATGGGCAAGTTGCCACTGCCACCAGTGTCACAAACAATATAAAAGGGAACTTAACCAACGACGACGTCAGACGACAACGAAAAGAGTGTAGCTTTTCTCGACAAAAACCTACAACCTAAAACCTTCAGCCTAAACCCTGAACCCTAAACCTAAACCCTAACTCTCCGGAAAAAAATCCAGCCCTTGCATGGCAATGAGTGTCAGGGTTGAAGGTGAGTCAAGTCAACCCTGATGTAACCCTTGGATTGCAATGAAGAACCCTTGGATTGCAATGAAGAACCCTTGGATTGCAATGAAGGGGTTGCTCAAGGATTGCTCAAGGGTTAGAGTTTAGGTTTAGGGTTTAGGGTTTAGGTTTAGGGTTCAGGGTTTAGGTTTGCTCAAGGGTTGAAAAGCAAGCAAAAGAAGTAACCTTGATCAACCCTTTGAAGAAAAGTGACAATTGGGGGCAACCCTTGCAGAAAAAGAAAAGGTAGGAACAACCCTTGAAGAAAAGTGATAGTTAGGAGGACGAAAGAGCAAGATTGACCGAGACGGCATGGAAAGCTGCTATTTTCTGCAAGAGGTTCTTGAAACATGAGGCTAGAAGGAGTCAAAACAAGCTCAAGCGCGTCTAACTAGCGCGCGTGTGTCAAAAGCGACGCACCTATTTCAGAGCTTGCATCTATTCTATACTTTCTATTCTAGACTGTCTAATCGAGACTCTCTAATCTAGACCCTCGACAATTTACCCTCGACAAGAACCTACACTCAGTTTTCAGTGGAATGTGAGTGTACGACGACGAATTTTCCATTCTTTCTCTTAACTTTAGCGGCGTTCATACTAATTCTGTTCCTGGACAGTTAGCAACTGTTTTACACGCGGAATGAGTTGGAAGAAGCGCAAAGTGATTTTAATAAGGCGAATTTATTTTTTCAGATGACGTTATCGTAGCCGTCGTCGTCGTCCACGCTTAGCTCCCTAAAAGCACGGGTACATAGTTATAGTTCCTAGTTACGCGCGCGCATCCGAGCGGCGTATAACTAGGAACGTCACCGGGGAACGTCAGGACTTATTCAAATCATGAGGCCATCGGAGTCTTCTTTTAAAATCAAGAATGACACTCTACGCTTGCTTATTTAGATCTAAACAGACCTGAGGCGCGGGGAAGCCACGGCCGGGCAATAAACCGTAAGCTTTATTTGCATGACTTCAATTATCTACATAATAACATACATGAAAAAATTTCACCATGCTGATTGGCTGAGAGCATGTCAATTAATCCCAAACAGTGCAGAAAGTTGAAATTGAGTGGAAAAAGTTGAAATTGAGTGCAGAAAATTGAAATTAAATTTTCGCATGTATATTATTAACAAGTATTAAAGCAAATGATTTCGAGTGCAATTTGGAATAAATAAGCACTCGTAAATTTTTCAAAGACTACAAATTGCACTCGCCCGACGGGCTCGTGCAATTTTTTGTAGTCTTTGAAAAATTTACTTGTGCTTATTTATTCCAAATTGCACTCGAAATCATTTGATTACCTATACGTATTGCAAAAGCATCTACATGTCAGATCTACAAGTAAGATTTATATTCAACATTTGCATTGTCGGATCGTGGGATCTAACCTTTCAAAATGTTTTCAACGCTCACATATATGACATATATATGACACATCATCAAGGGCATCAAGGTGCTCTCTATGTAGGATTCATTTTATTGCCGTTATTGAGTTCCTTACGCTTGTAGAAAATATCAAAGGGAAACTTTCTTTAGTGCGACGGGCATACAAAAAACAAAACAAAACAAAAAAAACAAGTTACCGCTAACAGGAGTCGAACCCATGCAAGTCAGTTCTATGTGATGCTGCATAATTCATATCGTCTAATGTTGGCCTGGTTGTTTTCAAAAAAAGGGCAATTTTTATATGGAATACATTTCTGAGCTTCATATAAGAGAAATCCTTTAAAATACATCTTGAGCATTCAAAATAAATATTCAACTTGATTTCGTGGCTCTTGGTTGGGGTGGCTCAAACGTCAAACGTGTATAAATTCTTCGCCTCGTAGTCAGGTTGCTAGGGTTACTCACTTGCATCCTATTATTCAGTAATGAAAAAGGCATACACAGAGAGAAAAAATTCAGTTTTCTCAACTGCAGTCGGGTATTCGGCCACCTTCAAGAGGTTCCACAGGTGAAGTTCGGAGCGCTCCTCTTCCTGCCTGCCCGTCCCCTGAGACACGTTAGTGCCAGTCCCTATTTGCATTGAGCGGTCTGTCTGATTTTCCGTCGCGTCGATACTTTGCGAAATGTTTGATCTTGAAATGAGTGTATGCTGTTCTTTGCCGTCTTTGTGGTTTGATCAGAAACACAACGAGGCCCCCTCAGACGCTTGATTCATATAGAAAATCGTTTTGCCAGCGAGCTGATGTGCGTTATTGGTCTATTTAGGAATGTCTGTGGGAGAACAGAAAAAACGCCAGAGGCTGTTCTACAACTTCGCTGCGGCTTTGGAAGATCTTGAATTTACACGAGCGTTTGGTCCGGGGATCTTAGCGGCGTTTTTCTATGGAGCTGTGTCTGGATCAATGTCTTTTGTAAATAAGGTTAGGAAGAGAGTAAACGGATGAAAGACAAGTACTGTATTTAACAGAGGACTGTTTTTCATACCTTCCCCGTGGTATCCAACCGGATGAAATCGAAAATCGATGGAAATCGATATCAATCTGTACCAACCAATGCATAACATTTGCCTGACTGTTTATCCCTGGTATCCAATCGATGAAATTGATAATCAAATGACAATCATTATCAATCTATACCAATCGATACCAATTAATCTCTCGATAACAACTGCTCTCAATACTGTGTCAATCCTATTTTGTGTCCAGTGTTCCATAGCAATCACGGTAATGACAAAACACACACTTGCATAGAGGAGAATATAGAAGGTGACATTGGTGCTTAAACACTGCATCGATAACAACACTAGCACTAATAGATGTTTTTCAAACTGATTGCAGGTTGTTCTTACTTCGTACTCATACCACTTTCCTAATGTGTTGATATTGGCTCAAGTGATTGCAATATCTGTTACTCTTGAAGCTGGGAGAGTGCTGGGTTTCTCTAGTATGCTTAAATACACATTAGAAAGGTGAGGCATTTACTGGAGATCATGTGTTGTAGTTAAAATTTTTCCTTGGTTAAAAATTTTTCACCCTAGTTTGTTTATTACTTTCCTTTGTCTTATAGACATTATCGTAATCTAAAACAAAGGAAAGTAAAAATCAAACTAGTTTGAAAAATTTTTAACCAAGAAAACACATGTTCTAAATTCCAAACTCTCCCGTCGCCTTGACTTTGTAATTTTATGGCTTTGGGCATAACTGTCTTTCAAGTATTGTCTAGTTGATTAGTTTTGGGAAAAGTGTCCAATACAATGATCAATTTCATTGTCCAGTGTAATTAATGGTTCCATTATTATTTTTTCTTTAACAGAGGAAAGCTGTTCTTTGTTCCTTCAATATGTTTTGGGCTTCACACCACTTTAGCTCTGAGAGCTCTTGATTATTTATCCATTCCTATGTATGTATTATTATGCTTAGCAATTATTATTGTGTTTATACTGCAAATACTTTGTTCCTAGTGCACCACTTAGCTAGATGTAGCAAGCTCAGTTCACAGGTATTCCACTCAAATAATCTGAAAGCAGTAATTCAAATCAAACATGGTTAAAATCCCCAGCTGGCAGGGGGCAACCATTCGGCTATTATATTTACAAAGCATGGTGGAGTTGAAACTGGGAGCACCAAAGACAAATCTTGTTGGTGGTCACAGGACGATTTACAGCCAAAGCATCTGTGTGCAAATCTGACGGCTTAACTACAGAATACAGGGCCACTTATTTCCATATCATTGAATAACAAAAGCTCCCATTGTTGTGTGTCTCGTTCTATAAAAGCTTCTAACTAATTTGCATGTGCTGGCCCTGTGTGGCCCTGGATTCTGTAGTTGCTCCAATCTGACATTCTAACCAGTCAATCTCGTTCCCAGGGTCAAGGGTTCACATGGTTGAGGAAGACTCTCAGAATGAGGCTGCTCACCGCTTATTCACACTGCCTCCCCTAAAGGAGAAATTAGGGACTTCAAGATCTATGATGGTTACGTCCATGAAAGCGTCATTTAAAACTGCTAGTTTATGTTTTGCAATGTTATTTGTGATTACTCCAGTTCGTTCAACTTCTACAAACTATTCAAACTATCTAGGAACTGAATTGGGAGGAACGGTGTTCAAACTAAGAAATGCATTCAAAATTCTCCATCGTGTGCTCCCGTTTTCCTTACAACTTGAAACTCGACCATTTGACGTTTTAGATTGGCAGAGAATGGGAAAGAAATGTACAGAACTTCAAACACATGTGCAGAACCATTGTTTCGCTCATTAAATTATATTGTTGAGTGGCAGTGTCACTGACATTGCCATTGTAGATCTTAAGGTCCCAATTAGTAATGGCAGCTGGAGCATATGTGCATTGGAAGTCCAGTTTAGGCTAATATGGACTTCATAAATCAATGGAAATAGTGCTCCAGGAGTAAAAACATACAAAAATATTGCAATGAAGACCATTTCTTGCTGGAAAAGTTGGCCCAAGTTTTGACAATCAAATGCGATTCAGAGTGATGGAAACAGCTACAGCAATTTAAAAAGTTGGACCAATGTTTTCAAAGTGGTTCTGGTGAACTTGCACATGCCCCCCCAGTTGACATAGTCCTTTAAAATGTTTACCAGTACGCTGTAGTTTCTGTTGTAATTAATCTTGGTACCCATTAATTTTGGTACCCATGACTGTATGTCTTTGGTACTAAAAGCATGCATTAAATAAATAAACAATAGCCTCCATTTGGCACGAAAATATGCTCGGATATTTGTCGGCGGACATTATCTGTTCCGAAAAGCAAACAGTTTTCCGAGAGAGAAGCTTGAGGAAAACTGTGAGCTTCGAGGAACAGATAATGTCCAAGGACAAATATCCGAGCATATTTTTAAAGCCAAATGGAGGCTAGTGTGTTTGTTTTCCTTCAAATATTTTCGCGGTTTGAAGTTTTGGAAAGTGGGGAATATCACTTGGGGAATATTCTCGGATATTCCCCAGTTTTAGCTGGGGTATATTTGGTCATGTGACACATTTAGACCAATCACGTGCGAGCGAAAATATGTGATAGATTGTAAGGGCCTGTATTTCGAACAAATCGAGGGTGGTTTTGCTTGATATTATTAATTTTTCAAAATCTTGCAAGAGATCATTCCCTCAGGATGCTCACTGAATTTATTTCTCCAGGTATAATGTGTTGAGAAGACTCCTTCCTTTAACCAGTTTGCTGTTTGCATGTATTATGTTGAAGAAAAAGCCTTCTATTCTGGTTGTTACCTCAGTCGTTCTTGTTGTAGCTGGTTGTATTATTGCAGGTGAGTCTTCATTTTCATCTGGCACAGCTTTGATGCGTGAATGTTAAGCCCCAGGGTTTTTTTTTGGAGGGGGGAGTGGTGGGGGGCAGACTGAGCCAGGGAAATATGACATTTTCATGAAAGCTAGAGTCAAATTCCTCACCCTGGAGCACCTACTGAGTGTCGAATTCACCAGCCCCGGGCACCTTCTATATACCAAATTCTGATCTTCCAAGATGGTAGCCACGTCAAATTCCTGACCCTGGGGCAACGCATATGTGTCAAAATCCCTACCAAGGAGAAGGCTTTCTGCTTCAGTTTCTCATGAGTAGCCTACCCTGCCTTCCATCCTGGGGCTTGACATTGATAGGTGCATTAGTTTTACCTTATACACAGAGCTTGTTAGAATCATCAACATGTTCTGGAAACCATGGCTGTTGTCGTTACTCAAGCTCCCCATTATCTTATGAGGAACCCTGCATAGCAGAAATGAACACTAGTCTTAACAACCTGTATTTGATATGCCCATGTGACACTATGAACCAGTGAGATGTCAGTTGTTACATGTGGTGAGAGTGTTGTCAGTGGACATTTAAGAGCATGTTGTAGCCCAAAGAAGCAAAGCGAAGGATTAAAAGGTGGTTGTTTTACGTGCTTGTTTGATGTTTATTCCACGTAACTACATAACGAGGACAACATTACAGTGTAAGAATTAACTCCAGTACTTTAATTTTTTTCTCAGGCTTTGGGGATCTGGAATTCTCATCATCTGCTTACATTTTTGCATTACTGAGTGTGGTTTGTCAGTCATTCTATTTAACATATATTCAGAAGACAGGAGTAGAAAAAGGACTTTCCACACTGACTGTACTGCATACAAACAGTGTCAATTGCATTCCTTTACTCTTTATTTACACTGTTCTAAACAAGGAGCTTCTGTCAGCTATAAGATTTGATGGATACACGGTTACTGCCTTTCAGGTTTGTTGAAAATTAACTGTCATTTTGTAAAAGACAATGAAAATTGAAAAGTCCAGTAGTTTACAATAGTTAAAAAGCATATTGTTATACAGGGTTCCTACCCTTTTGTTCTATCTACATGTCATGTAGTTTGTACAAAAGGGTAGGAACCCTGCATAACAGTGCACAATGTGCTGTTTAACTATTTTTATAGTCAACCCCTTAATGCTTGCAGACTTTTACATTGGAGGGTAGGGTTGTTGACTTCTTTTTTTTTTGTCTTTGTAGGCTGCGCTTGTGCTCGATGTTGTTATGGGATGTCTTTTAAGTTATTCTCTCTTTTTATGTACAACAATGAATTCTGCTCTGACCACAAGGTGAATATTTGATAATGAGTGGGTGTGAAATGCTCTTATAATTATGAACTGCTGCTATAAATCAATATTTACTCAAAGAAATAATCAATTTGTGAACTTTGCAACTTACCGGTGACAACTGAACAGTGGCAAGGGAGGGGGGAGGGGCTCATAACTGAGAGGTTCGTAACTGTTACAACATTTGAATATGTCTCAAAATGAACAGAACAGCCAAAAGTGTTAAGGCAAGGTTTTTCAAGAATTCAACTGTTAAACCCTAAAAGCACAAACTAGTGAAATGGGAGGCAGGAATTGCAAGTGGTACCGTGCTGTTGCATGGTTTTCATTAATTTTTCAGGTAGAAGGGTACCAGATCTTGAGTAGCCAGGTACCCTATGTGAGTTGATGCTGATATTTTCCAATTTTGTATCTAAAAGAAGTCGGGTACTCCCTTCAAACTAGACGGGTGCTGGTACCTGGGTCCTGGCTTCTAATACGAACCCTGTGTTGACCTCTGTCTATTGAAGTGGTAATGAAAAGGTGCTTATGCATGGATCTGTTAACAGGAAGATGGGTGTGAAAAGTGAGGAATTGGGAAGGGTTTAGTCAGTAAACTTCTTCAGTTGGTACTGAAAACTTACAAGTACATGTAGGCATGGAAGTGATGAATTTGTTAGGTTAAATTTATTGTAGCTCTGTGGTCGGGCCAGCGAAAATTTAATGCCAGCTCCCTGCCCATAAAGACAGCCCTGAAACATGAAGATTGTATGCACTCTTTTGCTCTTGACTGACCACTGATCAGTTGATTCAGTTGGTAGAGCTCTGGGCTCGGTTGTTTGAAAGCCGATTAATGCTAACCCTCGATTAAAAATTAACCGACGTTTTAAAACACTTTCAAAAAGTGGTTTTCGACTAAAGCGGACGAAAAGTGTAAGTTACAAGTGAGAAGCAAAATTTTTTCGGGAAAATGTTTGTTGATTGGTAAATAAACTGGAATCAAAGTTCACTCTAACCCAGGGTTACCTTAATCGGTCTTTGAACAACTGGGCCCTGGACTATTACCATGCTGAGGTTGTGGGTTCAAATCCCTGATGTACCCAACACTCAGGGTCTTAAAAGAACTGAGTAGGGAGTGTTGCCTTTGTTATGGCATCTGCAAATGGCAGTCTTGATTTAAAAGGACCGTAAGCTGTAGGCCCCATGTCAGAACACTTGATCGTAAACTTTGTGGGACATTAAAGAATCACTGTTGCAGTAACTGTCATATTCTGTTTTTTTTTCTTTGTTGTATTTTATTTATGTATGTATTTATTTTTTCTCCTAGGATTAACTGTCATAGTTTATAGGATACTTAATTTCACTATTGTAATTATTTTAGTCAGTATTTTAACATTCACATTTAAATGAGCTGTAAAGCTCCTAAGCGATATGTGGGTAAATAAATTTCTTCTTTTCCTTCTCCTTCTTCTCCTTCTTCTTCTTCTTCTTCTTCTTCTTCTTCTTCTTCTGCTGGTAAAGGTAACAAACTTCAGCAAATTTAACTCAACAATCTCATTTAGTCTTGTAGGAGTTGTGAAAGGCGTTTTAACAACAATCATTGGATTCTTCACATTTGGTGGTGTTCCTGTGACTCCCTTAGTGCTCATAGGAGTTTGCCTAAATACCTTTGGAGGAGCAGCCTACAGCTATGCCAAATATACAGAGAAGATGACAACAGAAATTGAGAAACATTTCCACAAACACACTGTTAGAGTCACGCCTGATCAGTTGTCTGTAGAACATTCAGAAAAACCAAAGAATGGATTCGTTAGTTCAGGCATTGACCACAAACTCAAGACCACAAATGGTTTTAGGACTGTGGAGGTAGATAGGACCAGTCAGTCAGATGTTGTTATTGAAGTAGATGAGAGAAAAGATAGTGATGAAGATGTGAGTTCCAGTTCAGAGTCTAGTGTAGATTAATGGGATGTCCAGATGCAACAGTGTTTGTTTTCATATGAAACATGAGAGAAGATATTTGAGAATACTTATGGTGAGTTAGTGAGTATTTGGGGAGAAGAAACTAGATTTTGTATTAATAGTCATATTTGAGAGTTTTAGCCTGCTTCTGGGAATTTTTTCAAAGGTAAACTCTGCCTTGAATTACAAATGACAAAGTGAATGGCCGCTTTGCCAGTTATCATCATTTCCCAAAAGTTAGGATGATCTTTTACAGTCATGGTAATAGTACCACAAGAAAATAGTGCTCTGTAGCCGTTATTTTTTTAGTCACAAGTTAGGATTTCATCCAGAGATTCAAAAGTTAGAACCCAATTTACACCATAATAAATTATGCCACAGCACATGTAGCATTTATTTGAATGGTTACTTCTTTGGACAGGTCAGGATTTTTTCCTGTCCCAAATGGAATGGCAGTTTTTATTATAATTATTTTGAAGACAGAACCACCATGTTAGGCATCTTAAAAACATAGGTTGCTGCCTGCCTGAGGAGGTACATGCCAATGACCATTGGATTATGGTCTGTTTGATATATAATTATAATTATAATCGTTATCAATAATTATATACTCAATTATAATACTCAATTATAATAATTATATTTATAATATAATCTTTCTGGTGGAATAGTGTATTGCCTTGATGCAAAACGATGGGAAAAACCACACATCAGGGCATCAATCGTACAATCGTCATTTTGTTTTTATCGGTACTACCGCTAGTAAACTTTGGGGCTTAACAATGAGGGTAAAATTTTTGTAAATTTGTGGTTGACTAAAGCAAGGGACAAAAATGTGGAACAATTAAAACAAGGCACGATTAACTTTGCTTTTGCAGAGAAATCCTCTCGATCTATTTATTGAATATAAATTAAGGGACTCGAGCAGACTGCTTTGATCCCCGGGCCTTGAATGTTCCCTCCCTGGTGGGATTCGACTCTTCGACCATTAGACTGGGAGGCGTGCACGTTAACACTAACGCGGGTTTGAAAGAACATGAGAAGAATTCGTAAAGCACGAGCCGAAGCTTAGTGATTAACCAATTCTTCGAATGTACAGTGGCTTATCATGCCTATAAACCACCCGGGGGGGGGGGGGG
>BLFK01000033.1:992795-1005676 GCA_014634185.1 Astreopora myriophthalma
TGGCGCCGACATTTTTGCCCTCACTCCCTTGTCCCTCGCTGGTTTAGGCGCCGATATTTTTTCCCACACTCCCATGTGAGGACAAGAAAGCCTGTCCAGCACGGGTATCTGATGGAAATTTCTGGGTTCATCGTCCTGCGTACTGCAAGGACTTAACTGTCAAAATGGTGGCATTGGCCGTTTTTATACTAGAGACGCATAATTCGTCTGGGACGAACTTGGGCAAACATTTGATCTGCATTTGTTGAGTGCGTCTGGTATAAAGACGGGCACTAGACGCATTATGGGTCAAAACGAACTATCCACTTTAGTTTGTCTTCCAAGACGCAATGAAGTAAATGGTTCGTCTAGGAGCCTGCGGAAATGTGTCTTTGCCCGCCTTTGTACTAGACGGACTTAAGAGACACAGACCACATCTTTGCCCAAGTTCGTTCGTCCCACACTGATTATTCGTCTAATACTGTTCGTCCCGTCTTTATAATAGACGAATAAAAGGAGAGACGCATAATTCGTCCGGACGGATTTTAAAGAACACGGTGATTCAAAGAACACGGCGATTTAAAAAACACTTTAATTTTTCGCCTCTAAACTGTAAATGTTAGTCAGGATGGCCGAGCGGTCTAAGGCGCTGCGTTTAGGTCGCAGTCTACTCATGTAGGCGTGGGTTCGAATCTCACTCCTGACATATTGCGTTTTCTTTTAATATTCGGTGCACAGAATAATCCAATCACGAAGCCAGATTACACACAATTACACTATCTGGTCTCAGTTGTTCAAAAGGTAGATGGCGCTATCCACCGAACAAATCACTATCCACTGGATAACGCAATTGGTTGACTGATAGTGTTTTTCACCTTTTGAACAACCGAGGCCTGTTTTGATTTGGTCGAACACCACCCATACTTGAGACACTTGGGAGTCCCATATCTAACACAGCAGGGAACGCAAAACGTTCCCTAGGTTTTATCTGAAGAAATTTTGTGATCCCTAGGAGATCAAAGCACAAGGTTACTTTGCATTGGTCCGACCCTGACTAGAGCATGCGTGCTGGGCGTGGCACCCACATCTGAAATCACAAATACACTCCATCGAAGGGTGCAACGCCGGGCCACATGCACGTTTCCAAAATACCGAGTCAGGATCGCCGAGCGGTCTAAGGCGCTGCGTTCAGGTCGCAGTCTAGTGATATAGGCGTGGGTTGGAATCCCTCTTCTGACAAAATTTAGTTTTGGCTGAATTGAAAATCGGGAAACCTCACCGCTTGGGTCTAACCTCGCTTGGCAACATTTTGGACAGAGATGAGGCCTCAAAACACTATGGAACCTTCAGATTTTCGGTAGGTCGGTGAAGTGTCGAGGGCAGTCTAACTAATTAAAGAAAACGTATCTATTATCAATTCTTTATTTACACCACTGAGTTAGATATTTACATTTCCGTTCAACACTGAGCAGATATTTTTTAGAACGTTCAGTATTTTACTTCTCATTTTTTATAATTATGAAAAGAGATATTTTAACTGAATCGCATGCACGTAACAGTCTATATATGACAGGAAGTAAGAGGAACGTATTTGTGTATAGAAAGTTATGTTTACATGTATAGGTTCTCTTGTTCAGGATTTTAAGTCAGGTTTCTTACAGTAGGATCCCTTTCTCTCGAGCACTTCTATCATGGACAGTTTATAGACTTGAAAAGTGAGTAGATTAGAACTCCCCTGTTTCAAACTCCCGGAAAAGTAAAAATAAGAGAGATAGCAGGGGTTAAAATTAACTCAATGCTGGGTTAAGGGAAACTACAAACTGTTCCAGAGAACTCGCTGTTCGAGACAATGATAGTGTTTGTTCCGGGAAGCTTATGGGGTAGTATTGTTCGTAGCTTAGCTTGGCTGCTCGGGGTGATAGCACATTCGAATTAGTATATGCAATGTGCATATACAATAGCTGAGCCTTTACAACTGATTTACGGTAAAAAACAATGGACCATGAACACCCGTAATGTTTGGGAGACGTTACTCCCTGGTATAATATAAGCTATTAGTACCACCCAACTAGTGGACCAGTGCAAATCCTGCATTTTCATTGGCTACGCTACTAGAGGACTATTAGTAATAGTCCTCGAGTAGAGAAAAGCGTGACGCTCTCTTTCGTTTTATTCCCAAATAAATATTTCTTCAACTTGCATTTGCTAACTTTATTACTGCCTTTTCTATCTGACTAGTTGGGTGATAGTAAAACAATTAGACCCTTCGCCCTTGTGGGCTACGGGTCAATAGCCCTTGCGGGCTACGGGTCAATAGCCCTTGCGGGCTACGGGTCAATAGCCCTTGAGGGCTACGGGTCTAATTGTTAATTAGAACAATTTTCTATTGAGTGTTGAAAGTAATTAAATGATTGCTTTGGTTTTGGCTGGCTCCATGATTGGACAGCGAGTCAACCAATCAAGTGCAAAAGTAAAACCAAATTCGACTTCGACAGACAAAGCGCGGGAAAACACTAGTTTTCCCGCGCTTTGTGTGCCTGCTGCCTTTACTTGGTTTTTACTTTACTTTACTTCTGATTGGCTCGTAAAATCAAGTCGTGAATTACTTCGATTTGTGATTGGCTGAAGGTTGGATTTACTTCAGAACGTGATTGGTTGAGTCTGTAATTACTTTGGTTTGGGTTTTACGACGTCATTTGAAAACGACTCTAAGAAGAGTGGATAATTTCCGATTTATTTCCTGTTCTTCAGGCATAGGGAATCGCTTTTTAGGGCGGCCCTGACCAGAGCTGTTCCAGGAACGGGTCATTATTTTGGTACAACTTGCAATGATAGATATTTTAAGTAGGGAACTCTGTAACCTTGCCAAACCTCAAAAAAGTAGATAAGTTCCTGGTTTGTTCACAGGCAAACACATCCGGCCTTGTCACGAAACTGCAAAAATGTCATGTTTGTTGCTTTGTGGCAATTATTTCGCTGGGCTTGGGGTCAGTTGTTAGAAGACCGATTGAGCTATAATCAGAGGTTAGCACGAACTTTAATTCCTTATAAGATTTTTGCGAAGCATTTCTGCCTGGTCGGTTTGGCCTCGTCTTTTCTTTGCCTTGAGCCTAACGATACTTTGTGAAAGCCTTTTCGTGGGTCAAATCAACATTTCCGTCAGCTTTTAATGCGCCCAGTTTAGGGATAATCGGCTTTTGAACAACTGTGGAGCAGATTGCCGTCGTTTTACCCTTTTCTTTGAGTTTTTTCAGGACTGAGACTGAGCCCATAAGTAGGAGCGTCCACATGTTCTGGTCCAGGCCACCGACACATGAGTATACCAGGTTATTTTAAGTCCTTAAAATTCCCGCTAAAAGTGGTTGCCATGGGTGCTGGTGCTTTCCGCTGTGCAAAAAAACAAAAAACAAAAACAATCTTGACATAACAAAGAGCTGTTAATCGCTGTCATGCTGAAGCCATGTGATTGTATGAACAAGCCTGCCTATCTCTTTTGACTCACGAAATGTCGTTCCAAAAATAGCTCCGTCTTCTCCTGTGTTGACGTACGAACCCATTGGTGAAGATGGGCGCTCTTGCTAATGGGCTACTGTTTTAATTTTTTCTGTCTTTGGGCTTCACGTTTGTTTGAGGACAATGAAAGACATCAGTTTTTCTCTGAGACCCAGGAACCATCATAGTCAATATGCACGAATTACTGAATCAATTTCGGTTTTTAAAAAAAAAGTTTATAAGAACGCCGGTAGGCATGTTTCGTCCGGGAGAAAGGCACTGCAATAAACCGCCATATCTAATGATGCATGTAACACTATTTTTAAACCAAACAATCTCTGTCCGATTGTACGCTGAATGTTGAATGTTGAATACCCGTTAAGTTTCGTTACAGTATATTAATACGAACGCCTCTCAAAAACAGAAGTGTTAGCAAAAAATAAATATTTACAACCAATAAGCCTATGTCAGCAAGTACACCAACGCAAAAAATAAACCTTCGAAATTTATGTACAATCGTAAAAAATAAATATTGTGCATAATTTGTGCTGGGGTGAAAACCTCAATAAAAGAATTAGCAGCGATATTATAACCATGGCTTGAAGGAGGGAAGTGATGTAGTGTTAATTTTCTGCATTTGTAGCTTTATTGCAGTTTCAAACCTATTTTGCTGTTTATGTCATAACATGTCACCATAGTTAGTAGAGGAGGCCTTGTAACTATGATGTCACATTCTCTTGTTTGTTTTTTCACAGCCTGGAACAATGAATGGCACGACTAAAATCACTTTGAGCACCTTATAGACCAGCAAGAAGTATGCTTAAGGATGTTTGTTGAAAGCATTTTGTGTTTGATTTCCATTTTGCTGTTACATGGTGAAGGTGAGTGAGTTTCCGCGTCAACGACGTTTGTTCCGCGCACATAGCATAGAAAAAAAAAGGCATATTCGGTATAAAATCTCTACGTAGTACAGACAGTTTCGCGTTTAAACATACTGAGGCCAAAAAGTCATATTTACAAATGTGAATTACTCACGCAAGTTCGGCAAAAAGGTGACGAAAATACAAAAATAGCACTCTTGCAGCGGGTCTTGTCTTATATTTACAATTTACATTGTGCTTGAAAATGGAAAGTCAACTTCGCTCCTCCAAGCCTTGTGTAACTTGGTCATTCTCGTACCAGAAGCCCCAACAATCGTTAAGCGAAGTAGCCGCTGACGATTTTCCTCATGGCTCCAGGTACCAGACTGACTGTGGCGGCAAAGCGAGAAATGAACTGTTTTGCGCATGCGCAAAAGCGTTTGAAATGGAAACCGTCACTGATCGCAAACTACACTAAAATTACACTTATCGCACGGATAATTTCAATTAGAACCGATAGTTAATATTTTAATGTCTCATGAACTCCATGGTCAATGCTTTCACTCTCTGTTTCAGACCTTAAATCAGATCACCGAGTTTTGATTTCGACAAGGTCTTGTAAAGTAGCCATCCAATTGAAAGCTTATCAGCCCGGCGTTCTTGTTCTTACGATTCTGTTTATTGACGTAGATGCCATTAAATCCACCTACGCGGTTGATGGTTTACCTTTTACCGGGCCAATTGATGGGTTAAAAGGATTAATCTTTTCGAGAAACTTCTATTCTAACTGCGGGTTATTTACAGTGATATACTTTTCCGATGAGGTCATTTACCGTTAAAATAATCAAATATGGCCTTTGCGTAAATCTGCCATCTTCATAAAAACATCTACATCGATAGACTGGAACACTTGAAAAGTTATCTTAGACCCAGAACAATGAGACATTTAAAACACTACTTTTTTTCTTGCTCATTCTAAGCGTCTAATATAATACCTGTAAAGTTCTAATTGTGATTGTTGGAGCGATTTTCCGGTTGCGTAGCTTGTGTATCAACAACTGTCACAAGCAACACCCACCTTGAAGCCCGTTTAAGTACCTGTTAACTACATCTGAGACTGATGAGCCAGCATTATTTGGCAACCTTCGTTTACATGATCCATAACCCTCTGTTTCAAATCACACACTTGTTGCTTCAGTGCGTTAGCAACTGCATTTAGCTCAATGTTTCTCTCCTTCAGCTCTTTTACTCGTGTCTCCAGCCTTGCTTCCCGTTCCAGTTTTCTTTTTCGACACTTAGATGAAGCGATTCGGTTCCTCTGTTTTTTCCTCTCACGCTTAACGATCTCTTGAACTTCCAGATCAATGGGCTGCAGTGTGCCGTGATCAGACACCATTTGAGATTGATTTTCCAATTTATAACCCGCGAAATCTGCTTTTTCTTGTGCGAGTGAGTTGTTGTACGTAGTAAAAGCTCGAAGAGCAGCCGTGTTTTCCATGTTGAACTCGTGATAAGCCGAATAGGGAGCATTTTCCGATGGGTAAGGATATAACGTCGTATAACCTGGTGTTCCCGAGCTTGCATAAGGATAAATTGCGCCCCCTTTTATTGAAGGATACGTGGTACCATTACCAGGGAAAAAATCGCTGGCATCCACGTGGGATGAACTGGAAGAAAATGCTACCGTATCTCCTGAAGTCCGTAGCGTGGACGAAGGTCCCGAAGTCAAAAACGCGGTGGCATTTCCTGGGGCGCTATGTCCCAAAAAGGGATCAGTGGATTCGGCAGCGCTGTCTGCTAAATCAATAAGCGAAGATGACTCTCTAGTGATCTGTCGGTCATGAAGGTCCTGTAACGCATCAGTGAATCCGCGTGAATACGGTTCGTGATCTTGTTCCGTGTGAACCGGTGCGTGAACGGTTGCGTTGAACAATGAGCTGGTATTTGGACCGGCCGTTACATTGCTCTGCAGAGACATGATCATTTTTTCCAGTTCCGGTGAACCAAGCTTAAGCAAACCCAGATCTGGCGAGCGAAGGTCCGAGGGTGTTGCATGCTTTTTCAAATCTCCGATTTTGGGATCTTCGGCCAAGGTTTGTAAATTCAAGTGCAATGTGGACTTATCGAAGAGGTACGGCGAGATAATATGCGAGGAAATCCCCTCATCCTGGTAAAAAGGGGTATCGCTCGCTTCCTCCATCTAAACTAATCTACGGGCACCACTCTTTTTCTTGCTTCCTTCACATTGCTATGTTTTTTTCCGGGCTCCAAAAGAAAGTAACATGGATGCTTAAGTCTTGTTTTGCTTCGTCCATCCTCGGCCGGCCAGGGGTACGTTTCGGCGGGAGGTGGTTGACTAAACGACTCGTTCCTGATCAGTGAGTAATGCCATGCCAACTGATTGATGTCATTTTCGAGACTAAATTTGGTTTCCTCCTGGATTGTCATGGCAACAGCAGCCAGTTAGCGGATTGGTTCTCGGAGATGTTTAGCGTGGAAGTCAATAGCGCCACCTGATATTTGTCACTGACGTAATGTGACATAACGTGAACGCGGGAAAAGCGCGGGTGGCGGATGGTTTTCCCTGCATCTATCCATAAAAGCGCAAATCTCATAGGAGGTTTCTACCACTTGTTCAGAATGGGATGCGATCACCTAAGATGGTTCACTGATTGATAGCAAAAGCTTTGTAGTACAGTAACAGGCAGACAACAACGTACATGTTGAAATGATGAATGAATTTATCAGTAATGACGCGCTCATACTCGGAAAGAAAAAAGCCGAGTGCTCCTGACAGGAGTCGAACCTTTAACCTTCCAATTACTGGCTGGGATGCTCTACTACCAGCCACTAGGGACACGTGAGAACTACGCCATTAAACTAGGTACAACATACATGTCATATATTTTTACTCGTCACATGTTGTTTAGTTGATATATGTCTAACGTCGCATTGTATCCAGTGATGGACTGCGCTTTGAAATAATCTGGTCTACGGTCTGTATTATGGCTGGTACCTCAACTATCTCACTCAATCAGCAAAGCCTTTGCCTTTTGTTTTGTATCAATCACGATAGCTTTTCAATGGGCCGGAACCCACTAACATGATTTATCTTCGAGCTATTTAGTTCCGGGACCAATCCCACTTTTTGTAAAATAGTTTCTTTTCGTGCACACTTAACCTGAAATTGCCGGTTTCGGCAGGAGCTCATGAGTAGGAGGGTCCATCTACTTCATTGGGTTCGTACGCCAACACAGGAGTAGACGAGCTATTTTTGGAACGATCTTTCGCGCGCTAAGGAGCATAGGCAGGTACGTTCATCTAATCAAATAGCTTAGCATGGCAACGATTGACAGCATATTATTTATGCACAAAGGAGAGTGCTTGCAAGCATGGCAATCACTTTTCGCGGGAATTTCAAAAACTAAAAATAACCCGGTCTACTCCTTTTCTGGTGGTCCAGACCATAGGATATGAACGTTCCTACTTATGGGCCCCTCGTTTCGGCTATTTTACGCCCTTGGCGCTTCTCAATGACTAGATAATTATTTATTTACTACATAATTATTTAACTTAGACAAATGTTTAAATATGTTAGCTTTTCAAAATAAGCCAAAACAAGCCCCGGCTACACGTTGCAACACTTGGCTGACAATGATTGGGTGGCGATGTTGGATGCACAGCTAAAAGAAAAGGCCAACATTATGACACAGTGATAATGTGCTTTTGTCTTTTTTCCCACTGGAGCATGGGACGATGTTAATCTGAGTGACTCGGCCAATCCTATATAGTTATAGGTCGGATCGGTTTTCGCTACGGTTAAAGGCAGGTTCAGATTATGTGGCCTTCTTCTTGCCTTCGTTCTCATCGTGTTAACATCCTGACATCGGTTTCCCGTACGCAAAAGAAAAGATTTCCTGCCCCATCACCCATGCTCCGCCTTTTCTTTCTTAGGTTTTTATTGCTTTTTGGGCGATATTTAACCCCACCTTTGCTTCAGGGATTGCGTCATGTTTACTACATCAATATTGTTGATGTTTGGATTAATGAAAGTGTTCACAGTTGTGGCCAAATTATCCCACACTGTTTGTCATCATTTTAGCAGCGGTCAATCTCTGCAGCAAACCAGTGGGACGCCACGCAGGGCTCCGGGCTTCCGATCGGTGGATTTACGCGGGATTTGCGACAAAAAAACAAAAAAACAAAACAAAACGAAACAAAAACACCGTTATTTACACACGATGAGATTTAAAGCGTCAAGCTTGTAACAATTCAATTAAACAGATCAAGGTTAAGAAACCCAACTGGCGGCGAGGCAAACAGTTGGCTAGGTTACAAAGCGTGATGGAGTTGAATTCTGGACCACCGGACGTTTTGTTGCTATGGTTTTGTGTTGCCGTCCCCGGTTTTCCCTGGCGCGTGCCTTCGACATGCGCAGTTTTTATTCAGCTCCGTCGGACAAATCCATTTCATGGTGAGGGGATTTGAATCCGGACCATCCGCATGCAAACCTAGTAGCACCCTAGCCACTGGGCCACGCCGCCTTTGACGTTGGTGCGTCCAACAAAGTGAACGGAAAATGTTGTATCGAGGTCTTCCGGCATGGAGTGCTAACCGCTCCAACATGTTGGCCAACAACAAATGTTGCCAAGAATGTTGTAACATTTAGCTGGGGCTTAAGGATTGAGCTTTTCTCGCCGGTTTTCCGTGCAAATAATTTGATCTTCGGACTTTTAAATTTCCAATCTTATTTCTAAATGCAAATTAAACTTGGGTTTGGGTTTTCGCATATACTGATTTAGTGGAATTCCTTTTAGTATCGATATGTATAGAAGTTAGAGCTGAGCCAAGACAGCAGTTCAACAGTTTCATCCTTCGGCAAACTTTTTTGTACAACGTTTTATGCCCTTTGATCGCCAAAGATTTAAAAAAAAAATTGTACCGATGTCTTTCCACAGCATTGTTTCATACAGGCTTCATTTTGAATCGGCAATTTTACGTGTGTTGTGCGCGTGCCGTGTTTGTTTAGTTTACGTGTTCTTGGTCCCTTATTTGTCATAGTTCCAACTACAGCCTAATTTTTTTTCCATGCTTTCCTCTCGCAACTGCTGAGTCGCCAATATGGTTGTGAGGAACATGCATGCTTTGAAAAAAGGGGATATTTCCTGGTCACATGAAACCATATATCGGAATAATTCCAGACACTTATCTATGGTGCAAGTAAATACATACTGCAGACAAGCAGAAACCGTTTTGCTTTGAAGTTATCTTTATATTCTTGTAGCCTTTTTTGTTATCAACACCTGGTGATAGACACGATTGCGTTGCTCAGCAGCCATGAAACAAAAAATAAATGTTTTGAAAGGATACTTACCATTTACTTGCCATCAATTCCTTATTCATTCTCCCTCATATTCTCACCTTGAAGATGTAAATACGTAAATCATGAAGCCATAACAGTGGAAATGGTTCTTGCTGTCATTCCTTGCATTTTTCATTTTTGAAGGCCAGGGCCAAACTATTTTCTTCGAAGTTCGATCATCATATAGTGATTTCATCTTTCGTCTGCAGTTTCACATGTTCTACTTGCTACTGTTTTCTTTGTTTATCAAGGAACAGGTGGTTCGAACAGGTTAAATTTAGCGAACAGTTGCTAGGGTTCGTCTCCATCACGTTTATAAATGGGTCATTGATTTAAGGACCTTCGTTATCTCAGACTCCTTCTTAGGAATCACGAAACCGGCCTCGTTTTCAAGCGTCAGGGCTTGGACAGCCATTGGTCAACGTTATGTTACGTAACTGCTTGTTATTACAAGGCGTGGCGAACGTTTCCCCTAAAAGGAGCTGCCTCCTATTCCAATTTAGAAATAAGGTTTACAAGTGACGGGTGTACAGCACTTTACAACAAGAACAAGTCAATTCTCAATCGAAAAAAGCCATGATTTGGCTTGCTTTAAACCTCGGGTA
The DNA here is from genome assembly GCA_014634185.1 of Astreopora myriophthalma. NCBI lineage: Eukaryota > Metazoa > Cnidaria > Anthozoa > Scleractinia > Acroporidae > Astreopora > Astreopora myriophthalma. Next base: position 1,003,094 of record BLFK01000033.1, read on the forward strand.
GAATGGTGAGAAATCTAATGCGGAAATGAAACTCAAGGATACTGAACAACGAAGAAACAGTGTACATTTAGGACTTTTCTGGTAAGTAGTCACATGCGTTTAAATATTCCTGAACTGCATTCGAATTGTCAAGATAACTTAATCGATTATGTCTTCCCCCCTTTTGATGCATAGGGACAATTTTGATCCCACTGACCACGATTAACTTAAAAAGGCTAACTAATCAAGTAGTATGGCAGACATGACTGATTTTGAGAGTGCTGATATGACTTTTTTTCGTTTTTTTTTTTAGATTGTAAAAGTTACTCACGGGGAATGAAATTTTTTTTCGGATGCCAATATAATATTGAAGAAGAATGTGCATAAAAGAAATCAGTCGACCAGGCCAAGGAATGTAATACGTGAATGACGGAACAACTGAGGCTGTGTCATTATGAAATGAACACTGAGCTGCCAATTGGATTCATCGGATCATAAAGGTGAGTCGAAAAACAGTGCAAACGCTAGGCGGACTGGTAAGGCGTATTCGTGGGAGTCGCAATAGCGTACCGTGCCTGCGGTTGCATTCTGAAATGTGATTTCACCAGACTCTTGGTACCCTACTTTTGTTACAAAATGCCACTGTTTGATAATATACCGGGATAAAAAAGCTATCGGAACCGGCTCGGAGAAACAGGTGCAAATGCGAGGAGGAATATTTCTTGACAAGAGGGATCGACGCGGCGTGTTTGTCTTACCATGATTGGTAAATTAAATACCACTTCTTACCGATGCTAAATATGATGTTACAATTCATCCAAAACTCAGACAGAGATATTTTTTCAATTACAGGTAACAATCTTTCATACCTGTCTGACCGTTAGGAACAGATCGAACAGTGACATCGACGGACACTAACGGATGATGCCGACTCCAAACACTTAACCAGCCAGTGACACCAACGACCACTGAAGGTTTTGAGTGACTGACCCAACTTGACTTGACTGTAAACGACTGATTCAAAGACATTACTACAGCTATGATTTGTCAGACCACGATGCATTGCTTAAAACAGAAAATGCGGAACGCAGATACGTATTACACCTTAAATGTCATACTTCCTATCACTTTTCAGGTCATTTAACTACTTATTAGTGACTAAGGTGTCACAAATACTGTATGTGTGTAGTGTCGTCGTGAAAAAATGTTTATTAGTATCTAACGGTGGAGTCAAACACGTTTTCCCTGAGCATGTTTCTCATGATATAAAGTTGTATGTCGAAACTACATGTCTGTACTGTTTAAATGTTTGTCACGGTTTGTTTGTATTTGTGTCGTCAAAACCTCTGTATACGTTGCAAGTTTTTGTGCTGTCATCTCGTGTGTTTCGGTGGATGGTGCTTGTACAGGTGTGCTAAAGAAGCGTTGTCCAACACAATTTGTATCCTTGATAGAGTGAGCTTAAAGGAGTGACTTTCAATTCAGTGTCTTAAAACTAAAAACCTTTAACAACTGTGAAACTCGCATAAGGGTTTCAAGTATTTTCAGACGTAAGCTGTATGATTGTTTTTATATCCTGTATTTGTGTTGTTACCGACAGGCAATAGATTGCAATTATGTCGTACAAACGTACTGTCAAGACTAAATGTTTGTATGGTTTGGGGTCGTGTTATGATAAACATGGGTGGCCTGTGTAAGTGTTCGTGTGGTTTGCAACTGAGTTGTCCTTGTATCCGTTGAAAATGTTTGTATGGCTAATGACGTCAGTAACGTGTGTGTTTAGTGTAAATGTTTGCATGGTTTGCAATCGTATCGTCTCAAAAATGTGTCAGGTGTAAATGTTAGTGTGGTTTCCAACTGTGTCGTCATAACTGGAACGTGTCAGTGTGTTCTGTGTTAATGTTTGTGTCGATTTGCTGTTGTGTTGTCACAAAGATGTGTTCTTCTCATTGCTTTTATGGTTTGCAATTGCGTCGTCGCAAAAATGTGTGTCAAGTGTAAATGTTACGTTTGTATGGTGTGAAACTGTGTCGTCAAACATGGGTGTCCAGTGCAAATGTTTGTAACAGTTAAAATGTTTGTATGGTTTGCAATTGTGTCGTCACAAACTTGTTGTCCAGTACAAATGTTTGTATAGTTCGCAGTTGTGTCGTCACAAGTGTGTGTATTCTATGTAGATGTTTGTTTAGTTTGAAATTGTGTCGTCACAAACGTTTCACCCAGTGTAAATGTTTGCATAGTTTGCAACTGTCGTCACAAATGTGTGTCAGTTCATTGTAATTGTTTGCCTGGTTTGCCATTGAGCCGTCACAAAAATGTATGTCCAGTGTAAATGTTCGTACAGTTTACAATTGTATCCTCATAAATGTTTCTATGGTTTGCAACTGTGTCGTCACAAAAATGTGTGTCCAGTGTAATTGTTCGTATGGTTTGCAATTGTGTCGTCGTAAATGTTTGTGTGGTTTGCAACTGTGTCGTCGCAAACATGAGTGTCCATTGTAAATGTTTGTAACAGCATAAATGTTGGTATCGTTTGCAATTGCGACCAGTAAATGTTTGTATGGTTTGCAGTTGTCAGGCCCGGCCAGGGGGGGGGGGGGGGGA
>BLFK01000033.1:1005899-1047442 GCA_014634185.1 Astreopora myriophthalma
GTGGATAGCGCTATCCACTGTATAAATCACTATCCACTGGATAGCTCAACTGGTTTTGCTAGCACTTATCCGCTGGATAGCTAGCGTGATCCATCTTTTGAACAACTGAGCCCTGAGGTTGTCTTATTGAACTATATTTGTTTGCTATTTAATGGGGTTGTTGAAAATATGTAATGAAAGTGTCCGTTGTTTGTGACAGTATGTTCCGAAAGGTGCGTGCAGTATAACTGTTTGCTTTGTTATAACATGCAAAGGGTTTTTTTCTGCGTTTTATTCACCGATATTTGATGCTACTATATTGAAGGATTGTTACCTAGTTTGTGACTACAGTGATACAAACGTTTGTCCCTTTCACTGTACCATGAATCCATGTTTTAACAACGTCCTTTCGTTCTTGAAATTCTGCACATCCCGATGTAATGATCCTGATGTAGGCTTCTACCTTGGTGCAGCAAAATTGTTTTGTTTTTTTACTTTGTTCATGTATAACTTCTTGATTCCATCAGTTAAATTTTCTCACAAAATCTTTATCTTTTTTAGGTCTCAAAACAGAAGTTTCAACGTTAGCAACCAAGACCGTTGGATGGATATGCCGTTCCCGACGACCGATCCCCATCTACATCTCCATTAAATCATCTGATGTAAACCTGACAGTCATGGTATCCATGAATAGTGTTGGGCAATGTTTGTAAAAATTTGAAATTTCGTCATTGTATAAATAAAGCCAGGACTAAACTTGAAACAATTTTCATGAAACGTCGATTACAGTTAATCAATAATTGCGCTCTGTTTCTTCTGCAGTACACAATACAATCCAAGTTAAACAGCTCCAATTAGAGAAGCCTAACCCTTAGAGGATAATACTAGTGTCTCCCAGGTCAAATTACGAGCTGTGAACTGTCCAACAGCAATTCAATGTTAGACGAACTAGTAGGCTTTTATGTTATATAACATGCAGGAACCTCCTAAAAAGACATATAACTTAAAATCCGATGGTTCAAGCGCCGGTGTGACTAGGTTAAGCGATTAAGAATGCTACTGTTCTAGTTGAGACGTAGCTTTTGTTCTGCCGGTACCTCGGTCAGGCAGAAAGATTAGAGATTACAGGACCATGAGGTACTGTTGGCCCCGCTCACTTTTCTTCCAGGTGCTCATGTCTCGTTTTGGTGCATCTTGTGGCCACTTGTTGAAGATTATGGCTCGATTCGTCCTGAATCCTACGCAAGCTGCACCGTGAAAGTAAATAATATTTTCATTTCATCCCAAGTTAAACATTTCCTCTATAAGAATTACCGTTAACGCAAGGCAGTTGAAATGAGCTAGCCTTAGAACATACTCCTTAAATCTTCGATTAATGCATGTTGCCAACCGTGTCAGCAAAGATTTATTATTCGCGATGATCCATTTAACATGGTCGTAGAAGAATTTTATAACAGTCTTCACTGTCAATATCCTCACGGACCAAGTTAATAACGGAGTAATACGTCTTATAGTTATAGTAATATTAGGGCAAGACTGAGATTAAGGCTGTTTTATGTGGTTATTTGCTTTGAATTGATTTGGCACCGTCGGAAAAGACTTTCTAGCATAAAACGAACAAATGCATCACACATTTGGTTGGGTGACCGAACGATGATCATTACGATGTGCGGGGTGACGTCCCAAGCACCGGATGATTCTGTTTCGTCAGAGGTATCACCGACCAAATATAGCTGATGTTATGTGTTTGAGAGGGGTGATCCGGCATTTTGGCACCTCGTAAAACACGCATATAAATTAAATGTGCTTACACAATTATACGTTATGGGTATCTTTTATCACGTATTTTTTCCTAAGTGTGGAGTATTCTTCAAAGGACAATCTTTTTACACTTTTTGCACGAACTTGCGAATTCTAGCCCCTTTCACCTCCGCATGCTTATGGGAAAAGATAATGTTACCGAGAGACCACTCAGCGTGTGAGCTTGAAGACGAAAGTAGAGTTGGAACTGAAGTTGCAACTGGGCAAAATAAAGAAGTTCAAAGTAACCACAAAGGGAACAGACAGAAAAGAAGGAAACAGGAACGAAAACACATCTGCCATCCGCAACTAGTCTGTGACGTTCATCAAATATCTTTGCCAGTCGGAGGTGCTCATTTTTGACCGCTTGTGGTTTAATACTGAACTAGCTCCATGACGAGAATTTACTTGTACATTTTCTCTTCTGTTCCGTTGATTGGGATGTTGCTACTATTTGTTGTTGGCAGTAAGTATTAGCATTTGCAAGTTATAGCTGAAGTTAGTATGTATACATCTTCGACGCACAGCTCTTTTTGGAGCATTGCTGCCTTGAAAAACTATTGGCTTATCAACTCTGTCTTAAATTTCAGGCGAACTGACGTTTCGATGCTACGAGTGCAAAAGCCGCATATCTATGGAACATTGTGACAAGAACAAGACTGCAAGGAAATGCAATGAGAGTTTCGTTTTTCTTGACGACCAAGAATGGTGGTATCCTCACTTTGATCGTTGTTTGAAAATTGTGGACGAGACTGTGGATCCACCATTGATTTCACGAAGATGCGGGTTTGAAGGCCTCTATTTGCACTATATAAAGAACAAATGTCACAAATTTCTTTGTGGGGTGGAGGCCTGTTTTAAGCCTCTATGTTTAATTGGTGGAAATAAGGACTCAGCAATGCGCAGCTAAACCAAGACCATTGCGTATATCGATGGTACCAATTTATCGGATAATTTTACCCAGAGAATGGCTTATCAACGTCAGGAATGCAATTAAAACCTTTTAGAACAAAAAGACCACACGCCACTGTACAATGACTTAATACGAATTCTTTTTTTTTATTGTGGGCTCGAAAAGGGTAGTAAGATTGTTATGTCGCTTTCGGCTGGTTTGCTGATTTTATGATCACGAAAAGAGGGACTGGGATATGTGTAGCCAGACTGGCTTGAACAAAAAGGACCAGTGGCTTTCGGCGCCCCTTCCAAAGCTCTCCGCTTTGAATCTCCAGGGCTTACACTAACTTCAGTTTATTTTCTAATCCAGTTCTACGTAGAAACACGCTAGTGATGATTGACGACATTGACCAACCTTTTCAACTAGAAACTACCCCCCCCAAAAAACAAACAAAAACAAAACAAAACAAAAAAAAAAAAAACAAAAAAGAAAACAAGACAAAACAAAAACAAAACCCAAACCAAACCGAAAGAACAAACAAACAAACATGCCCACCCACACTGAGTCGCCTTAATGGCTACTTGCTACTCAACCGTTTTAAACCGCAATAACAAAAATTATGAAATGCTCTCAACTGTTAAGGGTAAAGGGATACAATACAATTTTTTAGCTTTTTGTGCTTTTGGGCACCCAAAGATATTTCACGTACATCAACCTCCCGAAGGTGAATATTTCTTCATGTGACACGAGTAATAAAGTTCCAGCATGTGAGCGACCTTTCATGATTGTCCACGTTGTAAAAAAAGTTAGGCATGAGAAAACGAATAACTCTTGATGATTTTGTGTCTCAATCAAAATCCTCATTTGGTTAAAATTAAAAAAAGAAAAAAACTTTCTCAAAAAAGCAGAAGAAAATTGCTTGTTGTACAGAAAACTCATTCTCAAAAAAAAAAACAAGAGGAAGAATCAGATATCAGACTTACACACAGTCATTGAGTAAAAATGCCCATTTTATTTTGCACAAACACTTGTTAGGGTTCTAATGCATATTGTTTCAAATATTAGGACTTGATAAGTTTTTTGCATACTAAAATTACTAACTTGTACAAAACTTTAAGATGGGAGTTTCAGAAACCTGGAAATACCGGTACTCATACATAACATAATTAACCATGTGTCCCTGGCTCTTAAGGTTGTACCAATCCATGAATCAATAATATCATGGACAGTCTGCCTCTTAGTCAGAAGACGACCGCAGCAATCTATAAATACACAATGATAATTCTTCATGAACTGCCTATCCTCTGAATGTAAACTTAAAGTCAACCTACACTGTTACAACCTCAGACCCAGGTGCACTCAGGTGGGACAGGCAAAAACTGAACTGGAGTTTGCTACATGTACTTTTCAGAGAAGACTATTTTATTTGTGTTCAGTTTTATTTGGCTTCAGAGTCAATGTTAACGGGCGCCGGGGGAGTGGGGGAATGTGGATTTCTTCTGGCTCCTTATATTGATGAACATCACAATTCAGAACCATCATGCAATATCTTGAGCTCTCTTTTCAAAATTCTGTGGAATAGGAATATACATAAGATAAAAAAAATGTCAGCATGAGTCAACAAGGAACCAGCATATAATACAACTCTCCACACTATATTCAACTCTCCACACTGTGGATGCCAGTTAATCACGGGATACATGTACATGGCATGAATGTTACGGCAGGAGTACCAGTAGTTTAACATTAACAACAAAATGTGTTATGCCCCAGACTATCTACCTGCTGGCCTGAATAGGTCTAAATACAAGATTAATAGGACTTTAGGGTTGAAAACTGGATTGACTGATTCATAAAAGTGTTCAACAATGGAACAACAACTTACAACCTGGCCACTGATGTTTTTTATCACACAGTGGGACGTAGATCACACCCATCAGATTTGTCTTCATTATCTGTCCATCCTCTAGCTTATCATGTTGTTCAAGGACTTGGTTTGTCCCCTCTGGTCCCACAGGACAAACGAGTCGACCACCAGGTTTCAGCTGCTCCAGCAGCTACAAGCAAAAGATTTCAAAATGCAAATGGTCACACAAAAAGAGTAACAAAAGAGTGGCCTCTTCACCGGTTGCCAGCTTTTAACAAGTTAAAACTAAAAATTCTGTCAGTGACTACATTTCTGTCATGGCCAACTCATGTGTGTCTTGTTAGTAAAAATCCTTAAATGTAATTTATTCTGATCTTTTGCCCTTGGGGCATGTAATATTTACATATCCTATTTACACGAGTCCCCTAGATGAGCCACTGGAGGCTCTTGGGATATAATGTACGTAAATATTTAGTGAAAATTAGCAAGTACTGTCCCTTACAGCTGGTGGCATTTCTGAAGCTGCAGCACCAACATGAATAGCATCAAATGGTTGTCCTGGCTCATATCCCTTTCTCCCATCACCACCTAATAATTTACAAGCAAAACAAAACCCCTCAATCCCAAAATTTGGGTGTTGGTTGAATAGACCTTATCATGGTTTAAGCCGCCACCTTGACGGGTAAGCAAAGCATAAAGAATTTACAGTGTTTGTATGGGGATCTGATGTCAAATATTTTTTTGTAAAATGTTACCTCAGAAATAATTTTGAATTGCGAACTGAAAGTACAGGGCAAAGGATTATACTGGCCAATTTTTGGGGCCCAGCCTTTGCTTGAGGTTGCCCGGTGGCGTTTTTGATTTTCCATATATTTGTCTTTAATTTTTTCACACAGTTTTCCCGTGGACTGAAAATTCCCGCAAAAAAAATTACATACAAATATATGGAAAAATTGGAAACGCTACCGGGCAACGTATAGCGAAGGTTAGTCCCTGACAATTGGTCAGTATAATGCTTTGCCCTGTATCTTAAGTTCGCAATTCATAAATTCTCTGAGCTGACGTTTTACGAATAATTATTATTTGACATCGGGATCCCCATACAAATACTTTACAACCTTTATGCTTTGCCTACCCGTCAAGATGGCGTCTTAAGCCGTGATAGGACGTATTGATGGCATAGAAAAAAATGTGTGGTGGTATTCACGTGGGATATACCATGGCTACCAAAAACTGTGTTAACTTGAATTTTCTAAAAAAAAGACAATGAATAAGGATAAAAAGCTTCCATGCCATTAGCTTGGGTTGGCCACTATTAAATAACTGGGTAATCTGACTGCAGCTATGAATTCCATGAGCATTGCATCTTTGTGGGAAAAACTGCTAGAGTCACTTAAGGACGTTTTTGCCCTGAGCCTTAAAAATGGTTATGTGTGTGATTATATTTTTAAGAGAGCCAATAACCATTTATAATTTTATGCATGGTCTTCAAAAAAAAAAAGTGGTGTCACCTGCCAAGATTTAGTACTGGGCCTGGTTGTTCAAAAGGCAGGTAAAAGTAACCTCAGGTTAGGGCTAACAAAGGTTAAATTTCTTAACCACAGGTTTGTTAAATCGTGGTCAAAATAGCACTGCTCAAAGCATGGTTAATGAGCCAGTTAGTTAACCTAGTGTTGGGTGCAGTTAACCCAAGGTTAGAAAACCCATAATACTCTTTTTGTATACTGTTGCTATGGTGAGAAAGTTGTGAGCACTACAATGGCTTCCCCTGCTACATCACGCAAAGCTCAAAAACGAAATTTCAGCGTGCCTGAAATTGCAGTTTTGACTGAAAAAGTGGAAGAAAACCTCTCAGCTATTCAAAGTAAACTTACAAACAGCATCACGAACCAGAAAAAGAATGAAGTTTGGACTTCATAAAGTGGGACTATTTTGCTATCAGAGCCCAAGACACATTGGTAACCACTCTGGAAATGGTGTCCGAATGTGTCGCTGATAACTTGGAGGAATCTTCCACTGGCATAAAACCCGAGAGCAATTAAAACTTGGTGGAGTGGGTGTCGTGACTTATATCACCAGCAACAAGATTGGTCATAAATAAAAGTCTTGTTGAAAGCGGTAACAAGAATGCAGCTCTTTGTCTTAGAGTTTCCACCATGCTTGCTCAGTGGGTTGAATTTAACCCGCTGTTTAACCTGATGTTAGTGTGAACTTTCCATCAAACAATGCAACTAACCTGTGGTTAAAATTTACCCCAAGATTAGGCCAATTAAACCCCAGGTTAAGACTTAAACCTCTTTTGAACAAGTGGGCCCTGGTGTATTGTAGCCTCATTAGATTGGTGCCGGAGCATGCGACACCTGTATGGGCTAATATTCTGGTACATCCCTGTAAGGTACTGGAATCTGTATAAACGAGGGCATTATTATGTACTTATTGACTGAGTGGGAGGGCCGGACGGGAAAGTATTTGGCCCGAGGTCATGGCGTACGGACCGAGCGCAGCGAGGTCCGTGCGCCATGACCGAAGGCCAAATATTTTCTCGTCCAGCCCGACCTTACTCAGTCAATAAGCATTTTATCATATGACCACCGCGCTTCAGTTCGCATCTCGTGAAGAGCCGCACGCAATCCTAGCAGGGCCGGACGGCTTTTTCCGGCCCTGCTCGCGCCATCGCGTACGGCCCTCATACGGGGATTTTCTCAATAGTTTTGCAATGAAAGCGTCTGGGGCCGTACGGGTCATATGATAAATGTTATCTATCGTAGGCTTGCATACACTGAGGCCCTCGTCCACTCTAGAGTCACAGCTCTGGTTAAGCGTGGGTAGGCTGCATGCATTAAGCTTATTACCTGGTACTAAGTTTTGTATTAGGGGGGTCCTGAGTAAAAGCTCATAACACAATCCTCACAGGCGAATTATGGGTACACTCTCTGTTCTGCCCATACCCACAGTCTAAAAACGGTAGCCAGGACTTAGCGACTCAACAATTACAAGGCATTTTATCACATAAAATTATAGTCATAGATATCAGTAAGTGGTTCTTTACAGGACTGTAATACTTTGTAATGGCATACCCTTGTAACTTACTGGTTGTTATTATATCATGTGGGTACAAGAAGGGTGATGAAACAATTATTGTTTACTGATATTAGGACTAAGTCAATGTGTGATTGCAATAATTTAACAAAAACGCACAAATTGTACTAACAGACAATTTTTACTCTGTCATTTTCCAAGAGTTCAGGGTTTCCTCTTTTAATATTTGCCGTGGAGTCTTTCACAAGCTGATCAATATGATCAATGCCATAAACCTTTCCTGTTTCACCAACCTGCAAAAGCAGAAAAGTTGGTACATTGTATAAAAGTTACATGTCTAATTCATTTTGAATTTATAGTTTGCTCTAAAAAAAGGACTGCTACACAGTACAACAGGATCATCACTAATGTTTTAACCCTTCACCATTCAAAACTGACTCAATAGATTTTCCTCTACCTCTGTGACTTCACAGATTTACTCCAGCTGATTTTAATCATCAATGGGGAACCTCTTGGGCATGGGAGGGTTAAGGGATCATTTAGGGGATAAAATGAGACAAGGCAGCTGAGAAAACAGTGAATTTGGGATACTGTATGAAATATAATATTGCTTTCTCTACGTTGACTGTGATTGAACTCTGGTTATATGCAGAACATCCCTGGTCCATTCATGTAGCTCCTACTAGCTCCCCTGTTTAATTTCTTTTCTACGCTTCAATGAGGGAATAGGGTTGGTGGAACGGGGAGAGCACCTGCTTTCCACAAATGTGCCCAGGGTCAACTCCCAGAGCTGACAACATTAGTAGGTTGAGTTTGTTAGTTCTTGCTCTTGATGCAAGAAGCTTTTCTCTGGGTACTCTAGTTTCCCCTGTCCTCTTAAAGTTATGTTATTATCGTTATTATGTATTTATTGCTCATTTCCACAGCTTTGATGTTCTCTGGTCATTGTTCAATTGAGGGCAATCTATCACCTGTTACCTGTTGAACATTTTATTTCTATTAAAATGCAAAGTACTATCACTGTTATTATCAAGATTATTATCACTTTATAATTTGAAAAGTACCGGCATGTTAAGATACAAGGTGCACGCAATATTTGCTGCATCTCTGGCAAATAACAGACATAGTGTAACTTTTATCCCCTGGAATATGATCTTTTACCATGTAAGCCATAGCTGCTGTGAGGAATCCACTGCCTGAACCAACATCAAGAGCACAGGCTCCTTCTGTGAGATGATTCTCAAGCTGCTGCAGTGCATACACATGCTGAGGAAAAGAGTTGACAGGTAAGAGATTGAGAAGGAGGAGGAGGAGGAGGAGGAGGAGGAGGAGGAGGAGGAGGAGGATATTTTATTAAAATGCAAGCCTTGTGGTCATATCCTGCATGCAAATGTTAATTTCCCCTATTAAACATTGTTCTAAGACCCTACTGACTAGCATGGTATGGCAAAAGATTTGTGATTGGCTCTGCTCTAGTTCCCATGCAATACAATGAGCACACAAGCACTATTGACCAATTGGGAATCTCATTAGAAGGAACTAGAGGCAAGCCATCCATGCTAGTCAACAGGGTGTTGGAACAAGCTTTCTGGCATTGCTTCCCAGATGGTAATAATCAGGGAAATTTCTTTCTGCACGCATTCTATGCAGTCAGAAATTCAATTATGCCATATAAAGAAAACAAAAATTGGGTTAATTTAAATACCATGACTTGTTTTGAAAGTTTGTATTAACACTTTTTCATGACTTATGTGAGGCCTTTTAAATAACAAACACGATATAACATTTTTCAACTCTCCCTTTATGACTTACCATGTGTGGTGCACTTATTGTTGCTTGGAAACCTGAAAGCCCATAAACAAAACAACAGTGAGCTGTAGTGCCATCGGTTGCAGCCAGGTATAAACAACTAATGTAAAAACATGGTCTAACTGACTAACAAACATGGCTTATTTGGACATCCAACATTCAATCTTTGAAGGACAGTGAGAGCAAGTTTCGCAAAATGGTGGTGAGATTTGGCTATTGACCCCAACTTGTTACAATAATTTATATTATTACACATTGAGGTCTCAATCCTTATTCTGTGAGCTGCACATAATTCTGGATCTTGTAACCTATTGAGCATGGTTGCACAGCTGCTAGAGTTACTTCTCACCTGTTGACCGCCATGGCTTTACACTACCGGGCAACAGCGTGAATGAAAACACAATATTAATAATAATAGTAGTAATAATATTAATAATAGTAGTAATAAAGATAATAATAGTAATAATAAAAATAATAACAATAACAATAATAATAAATAATAATACGACAAGAACTCAAACTAATTTAAGGAACTAAAAAGTAATACCACTTGTTTCACCAAAGTATCTGGAAAATCAGCTTCCAATTTGATTACTCAAAAGATAATACTTGTATTCTCTCTTGAAAATATTATAGGACACATTCTTAAAATTTGAGGGTACAGATTCCCAGATCTTTGATCCGGAGAATTTAAAAGAAGACTTCCCAACATTAGTTGATACTCTTGGCCTAAAGAAAATTGAGATTGAAATTGAAATTGAGATAGAAATTGATATTAATTCGATCCCTGTTACGAATAAGACAGAGACAAACAATTATTTCATATTACTGCATTAATTCTCCCACAAATTAATTCTTTCAATGTTACACAAACCTATTGGCTGTGGAGAATCCTCAAAAGCTCTCCATCTACAGTAATGTTTTCTGTCCACTTTCCTCAAAGCTTCCTCCACTCGTGCACTTTTCAAAACGCCATGAACTGCAATCGGGAGGAGAGACAAGATGAAAACCTTTCCCTCGAGCAAGGCACTACAATTCACCATACCTTTAAGCTGATCGATGAGATCGTTATTGCTTGTGCCTTGAGCTCTCCATGCCATGTTCCGCACAATTTCTATGAATCTATTTGCCATCCACCATGACAGTTCACATTGTCCACATCATAACACGCATCAACAAATAGGTGCATCTGCTGGCTTTATGATTCGTCGGCTCATTCAAAATGGCGGACTATCAGCTCAAAAAGTTGTGAGTGATGTTTTCCAAAATTCACTGTAAAACCCCTTCCGGGATAAGCCCGCCCAAGTATAATTTTTCAGATAATGGTATTTTTTAAAATTCGTATTTTTATAGGAAGATGTAAGAAGTATCCAAGTTGGTGTGCCTCGGTTCCCGGGGGAAATTCAACCGTGCGATCAAAGAATGTCTCTCCTGATAACTGGAAGAAGATATTTTGCTCCATTTGTTATAGCGGGTGTTAATCTTTTGGCGAATGAAAAAGGTAAGAATAGCCCTAGGCTAGGGGAGAGTCTACGTTGTAAGAAACACTGCTTTATGAACGATGTAAGCTTATTAAGTAGTTTATTTTTAACAGACCTAACTAACTAAACTAACTAATCCTCGTCTGGCCCATGAGGACTCTTAAGGCCGGCCAGAAGATTGCGCCATCCATCCCGGTCTGCCGCCGATGCGACCGCAGCCCCCCACGAATGCCATCCCAGCTGGTTTCTTTCTTTCTCCACAGTTCTTCTCCACGTTTCTCTCGGCCGGCCTCGCCTCCTTTTACCTTCAGGTGCCCACGTTAGTGCAGTCCTCGAGATGTTACTAGGACTAGTCCTCAATATGTGTCCTATCCATCGCCAACCTAACGGGCGAAATTAAAACCTTAGCTTGTTGAAGTTTTCATCGCCTTTTGACGTTAGTGGGCTTAAAGAAAGCAAAAAACAAAACAACAAACGAAAAAAAACTTCTGTGGGGATCAAGAGTTCTGTAAACACCTCACTTCAAGTCCTCATTAAAAGCGATTTCCACGAGCAATCCTTGTTATGAAAATTAGTTTCATTCACATGAAAAGTAGAACTATTTGCCATCGCAAACGTTTCGCACTCTAGCTTAGACTTGCTTTGAAAAAGAAACTGAAGTGAACTTGGAAATGGCCTATCGTTGATTCTATCATAAGCAAAGGTTCAATAGAAGTCGGACCTGATCAACTCGGATCGCTTATCTCGGATCGATCTAAAGATGGCTTATCAATTATGGCAAGATTTGCTCACTTTTAGTCTAAGGTTACCGTTAAGGTTCGAAAAAGGGCCTATTGGTAAAAATGTAACCACAGGGCGGGTATGTTACGGGTCAAATTTATTTTGTTTATTGTTGTCTTTCTAACCTTTTGATTAAAATGTTCTTACAAATCTTGCAGGTTTGTTTCGAATGCGTTCCTTTGGAGACATGTCTGATCAGAAGTTCTGGAATAGATTTTATGCCAATCGCCCAGGGGACAAGCGATTCGATTGGTTCGTGCATTTTGAAGACGTTGCTGTTTATCTTGACTCGTACCTACCCACTGTCGGCAATGATGACTTGTTAAGAATATTGGACATTGGCTGCGGAACCTCAGATTTCAGCTTAAAACTTTTTGAACGCTTGAACAGGAACTGCCGCATTGATTGTGTCGACTTTTCATTCGAGGCTATAAAGGCAATAAAAAAACTCATCTGTGAACGCGGACTTACAGCCAAGAGGACTTTACATCTCGAGGAAAGGGTGATGCATCCGCGGGATTTTACGGGGCTTACTTGTCATCAAGCTGATGCTAAGAAATTACCCTTTAACGACGGAACGTTTTCACTTGCTCTTGACAAGGGTACCTCTGATGCAGTGTTAAAGGGACCCAATGGAGAAAGCGCTTTTGGGGACGTGTTGAAGGAATGTTTGCGTGTACTAAAACCTCACGGAAAACTCATTCAGTTTTCAGATGAGCCTCCTGAATTACGACTCAGCCTTTTAGAGTTTGTGAAACTTCAAGTGCTGGAAGCCAACAACACGGAGAATTGCAAGATGACCTGGGTTTGGCGTGAATTGGAAGCTCGGTCAAGCTTCCAGCATTTTATGTACGTCATCCTCAAGGAGCCCTCCACTCTCAGATAATGTCACGCAACCTTAACCAGGTTATTGTGTTTGCCATTCTTCCCCAAGTAATGCCACGGTTCCAAGTATGTATCTTCATTCTATTTATTGTAACAAGAGAAAATAATAGTTACCATTATCACCATCGTCGCTGCCGTCGTCGTCATCATCACGATTTCCGATTTTCAAGCTTCGCTAACAGGCATGGAACATTGACCAGCAAGCTCCACAACGATATCCATTTAAAGTCCCACGCAAGTGATGTCAGTCTAGGCATTGCCAGATGTCATTACAAAGTCAGCACCTTCTTCTCCGGCACTGAGTTATTCTTGGATCCAGAGTGTTGACGACATTGGGTTAATCAGGCGGTGGTCAAGCGTCGTAGGAATTCCAAAGGAGAGGGAAGAGGGAACTACGCCTAACGCAAATAACGGTTATGGGCTCCTGTCATGTTACTATGATCTCTCCGCTCCTTCAAGCCGTGCGCCTTTCGCCGTTACTGCAAAAAAGTGAGTATAGGCTGTACTTTTTAAAATTAGGGTGGGCCGATAGAAGGCCTCCAACTTTGATACCATTGTTAGGAATTTAACAAAATGACGTCAGTTTTTTATGTGTCTGTCCTGTTGTTGATCATAAATTTCGTCATCACATTGTCAAAGTAGCTGTGGATCCACGAGGCGATAGCCGAGTGGATCCGCAAACTACTTTGACAATGTGATGACGAAATTCATTGTCAATAACAGGACAGACGCATAAAAAACTGACGTCAATTTGTTTTTTACGATAACAAAAAGGTGGGAGAGACTAAATTAAGACGAAACGCGAGACCATTATAAATTCATGTGTCTGTCCGCATATTGACCATAAAAATTAGCCAATGAGCGCGCGTGAATTTCTGCAGTTATCGTAAAAAATCGATATCGATGTGGTTTTGGTGCTCTGTCGGCTGTTAAAAGCTCCACTGATGAAATTTTTCTAATGCCGATCTGGGGCGAACGTGAACGTTTAGTCCATTTAACTGATGCGAGAGAAACGACAAATGGTAATATTGTATCTCTTAGACCCCGAAAACATGTGACTGTTTATTTGTTTCAGATGGTCCAAAAAAGAAACTTACAACTGATTTGCTGGTCTGTTTCTATTAGAACGTTTATCATTTGATTTGAGCGGTCTGGGCGACAATTTCTCGAAAGTCCCGAAAAATGCACATGCCACAATTTAGGCGGAAGTGAACGGCGGGCTTGTCACGTGAACAAAACGTACTTTGCACGTTCTTTTCACAGAAGGTGGGAGGTCGCCATTCTTCTCATTTGTTTTCTGCTTTCATGACAACGCAATTGTAAGCACGTGAAAGTTTTGGTATCCCACGTGCTTCCGGTCTAAAGCTGTCTCAGTGAAAGCCAAGCAAAAGAGGTTATCAAGGGGAGGCAAACCAGGCTCGTACATTGCCACATAGATTTTCTTTTACAAAAGAGTCAAGCTTTTTATTCGAATGTATCAGTTTAGGTTTTCATCTAGAAGCTTTAAGGGCTAAGGCCCTTAGTGGTTTTGGTCGACGATTTAAAGTTTAACGGCGCTTCAGTAACGTTATTTGCAGTGTACTAAATAGCAGGATAAAACAGCCGAAAATTGATTACTGGCATATTTCGTGAGGACAAAACTTGGTTGAGCTTGGCGTGGTCAGCTAAAACTTCTTAACGGGTCTCTGGAGCTTATTGTTAGTTAAAGATAAAGAGAACATAATCCGTGGATGTAATCCTTATGTGTAAGCATTCAGTTTTGGGACCGAGAAGTACTTTCCTATGGTTCCTTTTATTATGCACTCCAATGTGGTTCTTCCTTTTTTTTGCGTCTGTGGGTTAAATCCTCGTGCAAATGTTCCTGGTTGATATCCAGATCTGACCACCAACTGGAATTGGTGGTCTCGAATTCAAATGCACTGTGTTTTGTAAGTAGCCAGTTGGTTGCCTCTTTTCGGTTGGGTTTGTTAGTATTGTTTTTTTCTTTTTTAAACAAGCTTCAAACTTTTAACGTGTATAAATGAATGTTGTTTCCTCTTAAAAAAAAAAAACCTTTGTATTTATTGGAAATTTGAATCCAAAATAAATCGATAACAACCTAGCAATGGTCAGCTCAAATCGTAGCGTCCATTCCCTTGTTCCATACCATTCGCTCCATCGTTTTTTCTTTCTCGAATCAACTGTGGAGTGTTCTAGTTTGTTTTTGTTGAGACGACTTTTCGTGGTTCTTAGTCGTAGTTCATCCCCTTAAGGCCCTTGAGTTCTTTGAATTCTTTAATAGGGACAACAGATATCGTCAATGTTAAAGGAGCTCGGCAGAATGAAAATTACGTTCCGAACTGAAATTGAAAAGTTACACGAGCTTACTTTTTGGACAATATTGCATCAAATTAATTACGAAACATCTTGTAACCCCCTTTGTAATATTGCCAGTTGACGGAATTTTATTGTTATTGTTTGTTCACTTATGGTAGCAGTTTTCCGTGGAAGACGTTTTGTAAAATTCTAGAAAAAAAAGGCTTACAAATTGAAGTTGGTGACAAATTAGTTCAGCCTGATTCGGTCTTCGAAAAAAGTATTTCTCTTCTCATCAACTAGAATTGAGAGTGATTTACCCTGTTTAGTTTTGCAATTACTGTTGACCTGAGAGCAAATCTCGACCAACTAGTGGCTAAAAGGTGAAACCCCATGAGAAGACAATGGGCAGATTTCCAGGGTAACGGTACAATTTATGATTTGCTTGATATTTATAGGATAAAGTATCGCAGATTATCTGTAGCCATGGTTAAAAAAGCCCTCTACGAACTATCTACAAACCTTATTGGCTGTGGTAGGTTTGACGTTTTCTTGTAAATGGCGTTAAATTTACTTTGGTTCAAACGGTCAACATTATTACAGGCCTAGTTTCTGAAGCCCCCCAACGCGGTCTAAAGGAAGACCGATAAGAAACAAGCCTGGTCGATTTACGAAGAGAAAAAAAAAGCTGTTAACGCAAAGGGGCAAAACGAAAAAGACATAAAGAAAACAAAAAGAAGTTGGGGGTAGAATGCGAAACAGAGCGTGCTTTCGCCAAATATTCTGTGTTGCAATTCTAGCGCTGTTTTTCGTCGCAGGAATTGCGGATGAATTGAGGTAACTGCTTAAAATTCAAACACTTAGTTAAGAGAATGCTTTTACGGCTTTTTCAATACGGTATGTACGGATCTTAGTTCATTTAACACGAATAACATGAAATTTTTAAAGTTATGCCAGCCCGTCTCGTAGCTAAGATTATGGAATAAGAGTGTGATCTAACCGAGCCAAAACTTTTTTCTCGAGCGAAAATGAACACTTAATTTTGATAAATTAAAAATTTGAACCGAAAGTTGTCTAAAAGAGAAAAGGTAAAGATACCAAAGGGAAATCAGTGTTTAGTTGTTCACTTTTCTAACTTCTTTTCAACTGAGGTAGAACGAATGGATCGAAAATTTTAAACTGACATTGTCAAATATAACTTTTTGGGCCCGTGTTCACATTTTCATTGTTTGCAATTCTGTGTAACAAAAAAGAAAGACAGCTTCTTTCCTGAACTATATTAGGAAATGCGCTGTAAGACTTAATTGACACTATGAAAATTCTACCTGTAACAATGGCAGAGTACAGTTTTATCTGCCTTAATCTGAGTTTCATTTTATCAACTGTACTCAGGGTGCGTTCGATTGGCGTTATTCCGGAATAACCGTCCTAGGAGAATTTTGATGTCATCGGAATTCAAAAGAAATTTTCAGCATCTTTTCCCGACAAAATGTTGTCTTCCTAAATTCGCCTCCAAAGAAACATCTAGAGGTGATTCCGTTTATCCTTATTCTAGAAGGGGGTCAATCGAACGCGCCCTTAATTGAGCGTGCGTTTTTTGGTGCAAGGACCATTTTAAAGTTATCCGTATTTCGGTTTCTTGTCTCCAAATTGTCTAGTTAAGTAAAGAGTGCAGTCACATTTACCAGAAGAACGTAAAAAAAATGAAAATGAAATGGTAGTTGTTGAAAAAACGGAACAAAAATAGATAACTTGATTGCATGAAACTGATCACGCATAGGCGATTGAGTTGGTTTAAAGTAACAATGCCTTTCCCACGACCAAGGCCAAAAATTCAAGTTGACTACGAAGTGAACAGTTTTAAGTTTGCTCAGTTTTTTAACGATTAGTGTAATAACTTCCTTCTAGGTATGAATCACCAGAAACGTTTGAAGCCGAAGTAGAACGTCTGACCGGCTTTGAAAGCAGGCAGAGAACATGTGAGTATAATAGACCCCGTTTGGACTTCATTTTCTCCCCATTCAGGGTACATATTTTTACCCTCTCCCACTGCGAACCATCTAGGCGTCCATTTTAGTCTCAATATGTATGTCAGAGTTTTTGTATCGTTAAGATCGGTTTTTCTTGAGGAAACTTATTCTTGTTCTGGTTGGGTGAGCGATATCTTTTTATCTGTATCAGCCGGCCTCCATAGTTTCTTCTCCTGATGCATCCTCGTACGTTATGTCATGACCTGCTGCATATTTCCTTGTTCAAATTTTTTTGACAAAACTTATGATCTCGAGTACAGGTAGAGCTATTTTACGCCAGTTTCGTGTTCTTCAGCCCGTAATCCGCTGATGTTTTCACGCCTTAAGTTGAACATTCCCAAATTCGCGCGATTTTTCGCTTTCCTTTTTGACTTCACCGTACGTGCACGGCATCTTTCTTCCTTTTGAACGGTTGAAATTAAAGACCCGTTTTTGGACTGCCTCTCTTTTAGCATTCGTCCTTATCTTTGCTTCCTGTTTGAGAAACTCTTATTCTCTTTGCAAGTACCGTTTTTTGAACCGTGTCAACTTAGAAATCTTTTCTTTTCACGGGTATCCGGAAAAATGCCGTGTTTTGTTGACATGCAGCTTGCCCGAAACTTAGTAATGTGGGTGTTTTTCGTTTGTGCAATATCTCGGAAACTTGTAACTTACATACTAAAATGCCATTTAAGTGTATGACCTTTTTTATGGGCGAAGTTTCTCCAACTGAAATGATCTGTCAGTTCAGTCAATTTTTGTTTTGATTTTATCGTGGAATAAATAATTTTCGCGCATGAACTCAGCTGGAAGCTATTGGGATTTGGAGGCAGACGCTCAACAGTTGATTGACACTTAAAGCAATTTTGAGAGTGGAACAAGTTGTCAGTTTGATTTACTGTCCATTTTTTTTTCACTTCGAGGAATTGCTTTTCGGATTGAATTAAACGTTTCGCAAATGAACCAACGTTTTGACTTATCTTAAATGTGCCGCTCAAAAATAGGATCGAATCAGTTTCGGTTGGGTTTAATATCTTTTTCTCGTTTTGTGGAAATGCTCTTTTCCCACTCTCGTAATTAAAAATATTTACCCCGTAAATCGCGAATGTCTGCTGTAAGATAAATGTTTAAGAGCAAACGATATCTATCCCATAAAGGAAAATTAAATTCTTTCTTTTGTAGAAACGCTCGCGTAGTAACTACTGTTGCTATGGCGTGGTAAATGACGTCTGGCCATTGTATCAGGCAGACGGAAAGGCTTCACTCATCGATGCCTCAGTTTTTCTTTGAAACAAGGCTTTAAAAACCTCCAAGTCTCTTTTCGCACCAGCGGATCACAGCTAAACGGCAATTCAAGGATAAAAGCAAATAGCGGGTTAAAATAAACTGGCGCTGCGTCGGGGGGTTTATGGAAAAAAAAAAGCTTTCATCAGATGAGTTGATGAACAGTTTCTGCATTCAGGCATTTTCATTAGCTACAATCGATTGCCGTCTGCCCTCTTCGAATTGATAATGTAAATTAACGATCGCACAGAGTTTCCAAAGTTGACTAGGATAGATGTCTTCCCCTTCAGTTCAGGTCTGCCAATTGTTGTTCCGAGCCAGCGCTTTAATTGGGATAAGGGGTCGTTGACCTTTGAGTTGGTTTATTAGTTTCATTTATTTGCTACCATTGTTATCAGCATCATTATCGAAGGAACTGAATTATAAGCAGGGATGGCGCAGTGGTGAGTGTACTTGCTTCTCACTAATGTGGCCAGGGTTCAAATCCTGGTTCATACCATGGGTGCATTTTTTGGGGGACGTATTCCGTTTTCGGAATGAATGGAATAGTATTATTCTGTTGATTCCGTTCATTCTACCCTCGAGAGCAGAATGAACGGAATCAACAGAATACGGTTTACTCAGAATGCACAGAATACACGTTTTTTTGGGAATATTGTGGCGCCCAAATCGTGCGTGGCCGTCAAATGTCACTCTTAGTCGTGTCCAGACTATTCCGAATGTTAGATCTCAGGTCACCTCTGCAAGAACCATACCGGTTTCGGAATACCCGTTTTTTGGGAAAACCTTATTCCTGTTGTTCCGTTAATCCTCCCCCTAAAATGCAGCCCATATGAGGGTTAAGTTTATTGTTGGTTTTCCACTCTGCTTCGAGAGGTTTTTCCTCCAGGTACTCCGGTTTACCCATTTCCTCAAAACCAACATTTCCAAATTCCAATAGGCTATTTCCGAGTTTCTGTTTGCCTCGGTTTCAAAACGAGTCCTGGTGTACAACCATTCAAATGCAAATGAGTTTTGTATCATTTGAATGGGTTAGCAGCAAGACTCGCTTTGAACCAGAGGCAAACAGCAACTCGGAAATGGCCTATTCAATATGGAGAGTGTTACCCTCTTTTTAATAAAGTTGATAATGATTATAATACTGTCATCTGCCCCCCCCCCCCATTTTTCTTCTCACCCCTCCGCTTTCCCCTCAACACGTATTCCTTTGTAATGTTAGTTTCCATCCATTTGCTGCAGACTATGACTACGGACCGGCCAGACGTTCAAGCACTCCCCGTAATGTCGGTAATCCAGTCCAAAATGATGGTAGCAGCTGCGCACTATCCTGTGTTCATGGAACATGTGTAAATGGCACTTGTCATTGTTTGCCGGGTTGGGATGGAATGGACTGTGGACAAAGTGAGTTTTAGTGTCACGTTTTTCTTTCTATTTTCGGGCGTTGCGTTACAGCCCTCAATTAATGAATCGCGTGCTATGATATGTAACGCTTCAAGCTGTACTCTCAGCTTAGGGGCCGCTTTTATTTTAGAAAGACTATCAACATTGATTACACTTCGTATACATTAGACCCTGTTAAGATCACCAATACAAGGGTCGGCTCATAAACCCCGAACACATGGAACACTTTACTATAAAATTTCTCACATATATAGGTACACAACGCTACTTCACGTATTTAATATGAAATACATACATACTGTATATATGCAACACGAGATATAACATCTCCGGAATCATTTTTGCACCAAATTTTGAATCTGGGTGCTCCAAGAAGGTAGATAGAAAATCTTTCCTTGGCCCATTTGACACACAAGGAATCTTTCTCTGTCTGGCTGTACTTCTTCTCTGCGCCTGTCAGAGTGCAAATTATAAAGTGAACCGGTCGCCAACCTTCTTCAGTTTTCTCAGTGGAACAAGCCTGCTGACAGTCCCTCGTTGAAACTAGCTTCCACTCTTCACCGTGATTGGTAGCTTTGGGTTGAAGAACGCCATCGTGTCTTAACTTGAAATACTGGCTTTAGGGTCTTCAAAATTGAAAAGCATCTGCTTCCTCAGGTCCCCAGGAAACTTTACATATTTATGAGTTAGATTACAGATCACTTTGACCACTCCCCATATTTTGCATTTGGCTTGCCTCTTCTGTTTGACTTGCTTCGGGGAGAAAACGTGTTAAATCCCATGTCTTGCTGATGGCCTTCTCAATTAACTTCTTGTTATCGTTGGTTTGGATGATGTGCTCCCAAATTCGTTTGTCGT
The DNA here is from genome assembly GCA_014634185.1 of Astreopora myriophthalma. NCBI lineage: Eukaryota > Metazoa > Cnidaria > Anthozoa > Scleractinia > Acroporidae > Astreopora > Astreopora myriophthalma. Next base: position 1,026,282 of record BLFK01000033.1, read on the forward strand.
AGGTAGTTCCAAACTCGCACGCTTTCGCTTTCTCTCGAAGTCTTGCTGCGTAGGCACTCGTGGTCCCGCCAACAGAAGGTATAAATAAATACCTTGCATGATGCTTATTCTTCTTCTTCGGTGTGAAGTGCTCTTGAAGCTTGGCTCGCAGTTTCACGTACGCGTTATCTTCTGCTTCTGGATTAGATAAATTCTTCTCCAACCGAGCATTTTCCTTCCCACCTTAAATAACAAGGGCGTCTTTCTTGTCGACGGGCTCTGTAATCTTAAAATACCGAAACTCTCTCTCTTTTCTTTCAAGCCATTCCTCCCATGCTTTGCCGACGTTGTCAGTTGCCTCGTCCGGAATGATGAATGGTTGTGCTGGAAGGTTTCTTGTTTCTGTGACGGTTCGGACTTGTTCCACGTCCAGGCATTCTTGCTTGGAATCCTTGTCGCCAATGTTAAGATCACCGATATAAGGGTAGACTCACAAACCACGAACACATGGAACACTTCATTATAAAATTTATCACGCTTCTTTTTATATATAGGTACGCAATGCTCCTTCGTGTATTCAACATGAAATATTACATCCTGTATATATGCAACACGATTTTTAACAGACCCTAGTCGTTTGTGGACTGTGCACAAAATGAGTTTTCATGTCACACTGTTCTAATTTTCGGGCCTTGCGTGACACCCTCAATAAATCACAGGATATATAACTATGCTGAAGCTATGCTTTCAGCTTACTGACTTCTATGTATTGTATTGATTAGACGAGACTCGCGACAGCAATTACGTTTTGTACAGACTAGATCCAGTCTTTCGTGGAGTGGACTGTGCACAAAATGAGTTTTGATGTCACGCTGTTGTAATTTTCGGGCGCTGCGATACACTTATCAATAAATCACATGCGATGTAACTCTATTAAAGTTATACTTCCAGCTAAGTGACTTCTATACGTTGTACTAAATAGATTAGACTACCAACAGCAATTACGCCGTCTCGTGCACACCAGACCCTGGTCGTTCAACATCTGGATAAATTTGCGTGGAAGGCTGAGTCCTATTTCGAATAGAAGTAGCTTTTGGTTAACGCTATGCTTGAAGTAGCTTGACGCTATGCTTGTGTTATTGGTATTTTGCAGAAAAGTGCCCTCACATTTGTCTGAACCAAGGAGTTTGTCGAAATGGAAAGTGTGAATGCGTTGGGGACTGGGAAGGAGATTATTGTCAAACGCGTGAGTAAAAAGTGTTCCTCCCTACAACCCTACAAGCTGAATTTTAATTGTGATTACTCTGTACCGGGCAGCATTGTATCCAGTTTGAGTTTAGTCCTCTCTTATCAAATCGATTTACCTTTTTGCCCATCTCTTAATCTTGGATCGTGATTATTTCGCGATGGGAAAGACGTCAGATTGAAGGTGTTCTGAATGACCCTTGTCGGAATTTCAAACGCACGTTGAGCGCAATTCAAAGTTTACTCCTTGCAGATCCACTATCAGCTACATAGACTGGCACTAAACACGACAATTTGTCAATTGTTTTAATTCAGGAAAATGCACGAAAATTTGTGCAAATGGAGCGACTTGTGTCAACAACACCTGCGTCTGTGGCTCCGGCTGGGCTGGAGATCTCTGTGACAGAGGTACGTCGTTATCGTCTCTTGTCGAAACGGGATAGTGCACTTTTTTTGAGAAATATTGCTAAGTTTTTCCATCGTTTCACAGGTCCACTTAACCTTTTTTCCCAAAATGTACTCAGTGAATTTCTCCAGAAATTTGCGACAGAGTAAAAAGAAATGTCTTGTTTTTTTGGACTAACTAATCTTCTCAACTGCGACTATTTGTTCAGTGAGGAGAATAGGCGCATTGTTATTGAGGGTTATAGGGTTTAAGCCCACCTAAATTTTCGATTTTTCCCAATATTTTCAAATTTAATTCGATCTGGAAGCAAGTGTTCTATGTTATATCTGCGAAGTAATTTACTTATACAGTCGAACCTCTCCTTACGGACACCTCTCTAATACGGACACCTCTCTATAACGGACATTCCCCTTTGTCCCGAAAAAATTCTTACCCGTTTCCTAAAAAAAAAAACCTATAATACGGACCCTCTCTAATAAGGACAACGGACACTAAATCTCGGCCCCAGAGAGCGAAGTCATATAAACTTAACCTCTTTATTACGGACACTCTGGTGATCTGGTGTTGACATAGATGACATATAGTGTGCACGAGTTTGTGATTACGCAAGCATCAACGTTATATTCACTGATCTTCAACTGGAGTTTTGAAAATTGTACTTTTATTAGTACCTTTTTAGGTGAAGCATTGCGTTGTACGTAGTTCCTTTGGTTTCAAATAACTGATTCGTATAAAGTATGTACTTTACGGATAGCTGGATTCTCTGTTAGGTCTAAACATTCTTCATTCTCAATCGACTAAACTGCACAGTTTTTAACACCGGAATAAACTCAGCTAAAGGAAAACAAAACGAAGCGAAATGTGGACGTTCTACATCTCCATAGCGATCTTACATGTTGCTGTTCTTTCACAACAATCTTTTTGAACAGATGCTTATGGGAATATAACAGCTAAAAAAAGAAACAGTTTTAACCAGTCAATGTCGGGGAGAGTCCCTGAAGGCACCAATCATTTTCTAACTTTTAACACTAGTTCATTAGGAGCTATTGCTCTTTTTGAATAACTTGTTAGTTCTTTTGTCCATCCCCTGTCCAAGCAGACCCGTTAATGTCATTGTATACGCTAAATTATTGTCCTCGTTTGTTCGCGCAGAATTCAAACAATAAAACAAAATAAAATATGTCTAAAAAAGCGACAGCGTTTTAAAGTTTTACCGGAAAATGCGTGGTTCCTTTTGTTGTTTTGTCATGCTTAGCAAATGCGCATGCGCCAACTCGGTGTATTGCAAATTAGTACCAAAAAATATGCTTACCATATGGAAGACATGACAACTATAGTCGCAAATATATATCGCTCCAAATCATAGTATAAAGTAGAAGGAGTTGAGCTGCGAGTACGTAAGGGATCTGTCACGTATGGTCTAGGGGCCGACATTTCTCTCCCTCACTGCCTATCGGGGATAGGTATCCGAAAGTGGCAAGTATAAGCGATCCGCGGGCCGAAATCTCGGGGAGACTCGTCATGGTACACCGCTCAGGCTTAAATGTCCAGAGGTACCGTTACCGCTTCTGCATGTTTTTCTTTAGGTATTTAGAATGCGCATGCGCGACTGCCCTTGTGTACCAATATGCCACGTGGGAGTAAATTAATATGTGCCTTCAAATCAAGATTACTTCCAGTCCGTGATAGATCTATTGTTGAAAAGAAGAAAGAGCAGAAGAATAAGTCGTAATTAGGGTCTCTCCGTTGGGAGGACCACAAGTAGTTAATAATCCAGTTAGCAGTGATAGTTTTTGACAGCCTAACAAGTTCGCATTTTGTTTCTGTTCGTTCGTTCGTTCGTCGTATCATTGTGTAACCCCGTTAGTTGGTTGATGACAAAGAATTGGCTATCGCAGTTCTTTGCTTCCTGCTGAAGAGGTACGATTTGAACCAATTAACAGCCTTGACCGCTGCAAGTTTAGACAATGAAAGATTGTGATGTACGGCGTCGAACGCTTTCGACAAGAGCTGAAATCTAGTCGCGGAGTTAAAAACTCCAATCCCCGAGAAAAAGTACGCAGATCTCCCTCATCAGCTGGTTCGTTTGTTGCCATGTTTAGTTTAACTTTTTGCGGAAGTTCTCCCCAGTTTTATATAAATACAGACTGCTGAAGTCACTCGCGGGATTTTTTTTTTTCCGCGAGGCATTTGTTTGTTGACGTCACCAGCGTGCATCATTGGGAATTTACTTGCTATGTTATAATTATTGTTGTTTGAGCTGCAATGTTAGAGACTTTAGGGACCTTAGCATCTACTACGGTGACGTCCATGGAAACGTCAGTTAAAACTGCTACTTTACGGTTTCCAAATATTTTCGTGATTAATCCAGTTTGCTCAACTGATACAAACTATCCGAACTATCTAGTAACTGAATTGGAATGAACGGTATTCAAAGTAAGAAAGATCAAAGTGCTCTGTGAGCAAACTCGTGAATTGAACACGTAAATTAAATTATTTTTCAATTGGATTATGTCTATAATTTTTGGTCTGCTGACTATTCATATAACTGTCGCAGTCACATGTTTGCCCGTGTTAAACATACATTTGATCTTACCAAAATTCTTGGACCTACAATGTTGGGAGTTGTTGCGCCCGTATGCGCGCAGCCTTATGTGAGCAGGAAATAGAACGTTTCTACCGCTGAAAATATCTAGCACGGGAATGAGTGTATGGGTCCTTTCGGGTGGAGAGGCCTTTTAACCGACTGACAAATACCATAATATTCTGCGATGTGTAATTTACGGAACGGGCTCAACTGCCCACGCCAGAAACTTTAGGGAGACTGGTGCGCGCGTGATCAAGTTGTTTGGGTAGACGGCAAGTACATGTTTACATTCATCTTAGGGCACGTTCGATAGACCTAATCGGCTAACGCAATGTTGTACCCAATTCAGATCCTTTGGACATAAATTGTTTCGTTCTAAGAATTTCCGTATCATTTAAATGTGAATGCTACATTATAACACAAATACAATAAGCAAAGAATCTTAACCCCGGGAGATCTGAATTGAGTAAAACAATGCGTTAGCCGACTAGGTCTATTGACCCCGTTCTGGATAAGAATAAACGGAATAAACTAGATGTTTCTTGGGAGGTAAGTTAAGGGATATTTCTCAACAACATTTTGTAGGGAAACGATGCTGAGAATCTCGTTTGAATTCCGATAACACCAAAACACTCCAGGACTATTTTTGAGGTGTAAAGCATCGTAATGTTATTCCTGAATAAGGCCAATTCACAGACGCTTTTAAGATCTAAATCCGGATTTCCCAATCGAAAGCACGCACCCTGGTCAATGCTAATTAGGGCATATGGGCAATACACTGACAGAAATTAAAACAAATCACCCCATATCAATAAGTCTAAGGCCGACTTTTTATGTAAAGTTGTTTACAGTTTTGTTGTATGCTGTACAATATGAAAGTAAAGTTAGATTTTTCTGAGATATTTTGAACTTTTTCCAGATAATTCGAATAAAATTTCGAGATATTTAGAAAAAAAATCAGGAAGTTCCGGAAGCATATTTAGGCGATTTTACGTGATACAGTCGAACCTCTCCTTACGGACACCTCTCTAATACGGACACCTCTCTATAACGGACATTCCCCTTTGTCCTGAAAAAATTCTCACTCATTTTCTAAGAAAAAAATCTCTATCATACGGACCCTCTCTAATACGGACAACGGAACGGACACTAAATCTCGGCCCCAGAGAGCGAAGTCATATAAACTTAACCTCTTTATTACGGACACTCTGGTGATCTGGTGTTGACATATAGATGACATATAGTGTGCACGAGTTTGTGATTACGCAAGCATCAAAGTTATATTCACTGATCTTCAACTGGAGTTTTGAAAATTGTACTTTTATTAGTACCTTTTTAGATGAAGCATTGCGTTGTACGTAGTTCCTTTGGTTTCAAATAACTGATTCGTGTAAAGTATGTACTTTACAGACAGCTGGATTCTCTCTTAGGTCTAACCATTCTTCCAGACGTTCAAGTAGTTTGTCCGGTCCAGTGAAAATGTTTTGGCATGGGACTTTTTTTACTGCACAGGGTGATTCCCATTTATCTGACGAGCTATGCAAGGTGATTTCAAAAGCCCAGTCGCTGTATATTAAGCAGCGACTCGCCAAAGCCGTCCAGAAGAACATTACAGACTATTTTAAAGCTAGAATGATTAGAATGATTACAGGACATAAAGATTTAAAAAAAAAAAATACTCCAGTTACTGTTCGCTGTACTTGTTAACTACGGAGAGACGTTTTTCAGAACTGTACTTTTATTATTACCTTTTTAGGTGAAGCATTGTGTTGTACGTAGGTCCTTTAGTTTCAAATAACCGATTCGTATAAAGAGTATGTACTGTAACTGAGATGTACAAATCAATGTGTCTGAATACCGTATATTAGTCAGTTTAGATACACTGGGCCTATTTTTCGTTACTGAACACTTAAAACTGTCAGTGGAGTCTTAAAAATGATGCAATCTTGGTTACCTCTATAATACGGACGCCTCTCTAATGCGGACACTTCGGTCTGTCCCTTTAGTGTCTGCATTAGAGCGGTTCAACTGTATTTATCAATATGATTATTTGCCCCCTTTCGCACCCCCCGCCGGGCGAAGAAATTCATAGCCGGACCTTCTGTGAAGTGCACAATTTCTGGTCATTCGCAATGATAATAGAAGTTACACTGTATTCTTTTGTCTTAATACACTCCTTGGTTTGTTTCCTGGCAGCTACTTGCGTTCCTTACTGCCAAAATGGAGGGACTTGCGTGGCACCAAATACGTGTCATTGTACAAACGGGTACCTTGGTCCAAGTTGCGAAACGGGTAAGTGGAGAGACCTGTCTAAAAGGTTCAAAAGACTGAGCGACCCATTGCAGCTAATAAATGGCACAATGGCTTTCATTTCAATCCTTACGTCATGGGATTTCATTTAGACCCACCTTGTACAGTACCAAAAAACAGCACCGCTGATATTTATGGTCAACCTGGCTGACGTAAGGATTGAAAGACACCTACAGTGTGCCACATTCAGCTACATCACAAGAGAGAGCTTTCTTAGACATTTTTTGCTTTCATGATTCAAAATTGAGAACGATCCTTTATAACTTAACCGAAGACTACCTCAGCTTTCTTACTGTTGCTTTGAATTGGAGAGTTGCTAAACAGCTATCTCAGAAATCCTACCTTACGTTTTTGGAGTCTCGACCATAAACTCTTATATCAGATTTTAAAGTCGGCTGTAACAGTCATGTAAATCAGGTCCCAGCCGTTCGATTCATCCACTGGATAAATTGCTATCGGATAGCGGGAGCCCTTAACCCGCAGCGTACAACCTCCGGGTTACTTGTGTCACGGCGTTTTAACAGACCGACCTATTTTTAGATTGATTTTCCAGCGAATTCAGTCTCCTATAGGAGCCTTGGTCTCCCGCATGAGCCTTGCTAGCCAATCATAAGCCTTTCATAATTAACTGTTGGACGCGTGCGCACTGGAACTGAAGTTTTGGCGGGAGAAACATGTCTAAAAATAGCTCGGTCTGTAAAAATGCCGTGTCATAGCTCTAGTATGGGAGTTGGCCGCTCCGGGTTATGGGCTCCTGCGGATAGTGATTTATCCGGTGGATAGCGTCATCCACTTGTCGAACAACCGAGACCAGGGGCGCTTACCATTTACACGAACTATCCGGGTGGGGATTTTAGGTGTAAGTATTAAATGGTGCAGCTTGTCCTTATAAAAGGTGGATAACGAACGAAATTTACTGGTATCAACTTGAAAACCCATAAAGAACAGAAATAAACAGGAGCCCATAACCCGGAGCATACAACTTCAATATACTTGTGTCACGGCGTTTTCACAGACCTAGGTATTTTTAGATTGGTTTTCCCGCCAATTCAGTCTCCCACCGGAGCTTTGGTGTCCCACAGGAGCCTTGCTAGCCAATCACAAGCCTTGTATAATTAACTGCTTGGACGCGTAAGGACTGGAACTGAACTTTTCCGGGGGAAAAACATGTCTATAAATACCTTGGTCTGTAAAAATGCCGTGGCATAGCCCTAGTATGGGAGTTGTACGCTCCGGGTTATGGGCTCCTGAAATAAGACACTAATTCTGCCGATGCGTCATAATTTCTGAAAAGCTCCAAACGGAATGGTTCGTACCATTTGACGTTCCAACCGGAACTTCCGGGTTTTCCGTGTAAATGGTAAGTACCCCAGAATTCCGTGATTTGGGTAAAAAAACATCCGTGACAAAATACCACCTATAAGAATCTCTTACCACAGCCCATTGTTAAGGTAGTCCTCTCTTAATAGATTGTTACATTCGCCATTCCATTCATACATAATTGATTTGTCCACATTTTTTGCTCGAGCAGTACTGAGCAAATGTACGGTTTGTTGTTCACAGCAAGGTGCATGCCTGATTGTGGTGTTGGTGGAGTTTGTGAGTATAACGACTCAGTGCGCTTTCCGACATGCACTTGCAGACCAGGATTTCACGGTGATGGATGCGACAAAGGTATATAAAATGTTTTTCGAACTAATAATTTTCTTTTTTACTCTTTCATTTTTTTTCTTTCCATCTGCCCATCCTTTAACCTTCAATATTCATCCTTTCTTTTATTCGTTGGCTTGTTGTTTTAAAACTTACCAAATGAAGGGCTGTTTTTACACCCTACCTTGTTGTCTTTCTATTTCTTTGTAGTCTTCATCTCAGTCCAAATCTCGCCTCCTACAATTAGTTGTATAAACATCATGTTTCTCTTCTGGCAAATTGTTTGTGTCTTCACATCCCTCCCTTCATGCAATGTTGTGTTGAAGCGGGACCACGCGGTGAAAACATACAGAGGGTGGCGACGTTGAATTGGGAGGGGGAGGAGCGAGATCTACGGGAGATCGCTGCGTATGGGGGGCGCCGGCCAACATTTATGGCCGAGAAGTGACTTAAAAGGAGCTGTGTCATGCTGTTTTGGTCATACTGGAAAATGATTAAAGGTGTCTTCGATCGATAGATACACTAAAATTTTGTACCGACTTAGTTGATTTGGTAACTTGGCCACAGTAAAGACATTCAACTCCTTAGACGTTACGTTGCAAGCTCCAACCCTCCTTCTGGTCGAATTATAATTCATTGGAAGATTCATCTCTTATCATGCATGCCGTACATAGGCGACACATGCTTACCTGTTCACCGACAATATTGCTATAACCCTCGGCCTTTTCACCCTCTTGTTCCTTTCCACTGGTGTTTCTGAAAGCGTTGAAAGCGTTTAAACTCCGCTAATATATTTTATTTCCCGTTTTCAGCGAGACCGTGTGAAATGCCCTACAGCGAGGGTATCAGCGCTCAGTATCTTGGAGAGACATTAACTTTGCTAAAGGGAAATAACGTTGGTTTTGCTGGAAATGCTGCTGCAAGGACGGCATGCATTAAGTACCTCGAAGAAGTGGACAATCAATGCCTCTCCACAAATGCCACCTTTACCCAAGCAGAATGCGAACAATACTGCGGTAACCATCTTCCACAAAGATATTCTCCTTACTCTCTTTACTAGCGAAAACATAGTTTCGTAGTTCTAGTTAGCAGAAGTTATTTTCTAAGGAAGATCCTAGCCTGGTGCCGGGCTGTTATGTGAATTTACACGAGAAGAGCGTCGTTTCTCTTTTTACGTTACCGGAACCATTTTAAACGACGTCACATGAGCAAAGGACACTGCGCATCTTGCAGGACAACAAAAAGCGGGGAATACCCTAACGAGTGCAATTTTGAGTTAATACAAACAGCAAATTAAAGTTAACTATAAGTAAAAAGATGCATTTCTTTGAGGACTTTGTAAGCTCGACGAAACATTTGACTTGTCAGACTAAGATATTTGTCACAAAATGCCCATCCTCGCACTTCAATGCCGAATACTAACAGATATGATAAAGCAGAGCTAGCTGCTCGGAGCAAAAAAAGAAAAAAAAAGGAAAAAATGAAAATAAAAGAACATTAACTATTCAATTAGGGCATTTGTTCTGCTATCATCTTTGCTGCGAGCAAGACCCTTCCCAGCCAAAAACAAGCATGATTTTTTCTCGTTTACAATGGGTCAAAACAAGGTGTTTGAGACGAAAAGAGCGCATTTAACCACCGATACATCCCATGGTGTTTTTCAATCTATTTTATAGTGATGGATTTTTGTGTGACTTGCTTTCCCAGATCCTCTGGAAACATTCAAGGTGTGTCAGAAGATTTGGAATCCTCTTGCTTATGGCTTCGCTAACAACAATATCAGGAGAGACAACACGACATATTATTACGACAACGCCACTAAATCCTGCAGGCCCTTCAACGCGCTTGGTTGCCTTGGAAACGCAAACAACTTTGAAACCAAACAGCTGTGCGAAGCAACATGCTCTAGTAAGGAATTAATAGCGTTATACCGTACTAAAGGCCCGGTTTCAGCTGACTGACCATGCTACTCTGTGCTTTGTTATTGGTCCTTGCCTTTGATCTATTAGAGAATAGACACAGTTGACGTCACTGTTAGTGTTGAAGAGTTAGTCACAGTAGTGCAAGGCTTTCGGTGCTAGAGGTTCCCAGTTTGATCCTCGGTGACCGTGACATCAAAGTCTATTTTAAAGAAACAAGACAGGGAATTATAAAATACGGACTGGGAGTGAAAAGTTCCGTCCATCTAACCAAAAACTTCATTGTGATGGCTTTCAGAATATTGTCAGCTGTACAGCCTCGTGGCGTCTTTAAAACCAGTACTGGCGTTATTTTTGAAATTGCTTCATGTGTATCATTGTCTCTCCTTGTCTGTTCTAGATCTACCTGTGAATAGTGGTTCTATCGCGTTTAAACATAGTTACTAAATTGTTACTTGGTGTTTTTTTTTAAATTGCAGGAGAAATTAAACCACTTCCTCCGATTCCTCTGGACATAAATGGTTAGTGACTGTACTAGAGTTGCCAGTTATTAAAACCGAACACAAGAACTCTTAAGCGCAAAAGTGATCTAACCATGCAAGTAGATAGATAGATAGATAGATAGATATGTTTATTAAAAAATATCATCTAGCAGCCGAAAGGCTGAATTGCATGACTATTTACAAAGTAAATATGAATAAAACTATATAACTATTTGCAGGCAATATCAAAAGGTTATAAAACCATTGGCTTTACGTACTCATCTATTTGACATTGAGGGATTAAAAGTGTTCTTGTAGCGTTTTGTACGGATGACAGGGCGCTTAAACTGCCGCTGCTTACGGAGACAATAGTGTGGTTCATTTAGGTCTGGTAAAAGTTGGCTTAGCTTGTGACATGGCTCAGACAAAATTGAATCAAAAAAATCATTAAATTGTTCGATTCGTCTGGACTGCTTTTGATACCATCTCGAATAACTTTCTTTTTTTCTAATCGGAAAGATTTCGCCCTGTCAAGCTACCTTACTTAACTTATTCTCACAGATGCCCATAAAACGTAGTGGCAGTTATTCCAGATCTTAACTTCAGAGTTTTTGTTTTAATTAAGTGACTTTCGCCAGCTGGCTGAACTGAAGACGCGGCTTTGCATGCAGATCCCGAGACGGGTTTGCATGCAGATCCCGCGTTCAAATCCTGCGTTCAAATCCCGCTCTAACCGCCTACTGGACGATTTGTCTTCGGTAGTCCCGATTTCAACTCCGCCGCGTATAGATCGTTTTCACTCACGTGACCAGCAGCCATATTGATTTACTGAAACAAAAGGAAATATTTGCATAAAGATAGAGTTTAATTCCCCGAGGATTGTTTGGGACACCAAAATGGCCGCCGTTTTTTTGTTCAGTTACGCCAATATGGCCGCCGTGACGTCATGTGAAACGATCTTCCAGTTGGGTTTCTTAAGGTTACGTTATACCTTCAGGGTTGTCTCGCTTCCAAGCGATGTAGCAGGTCCGGTTTAAACTGTAGATACCTAAACCCTCACATCAAAATAAAGCTTATAGAGCCGGCTATCAAACTATACCAAGAATTTTGAAATAAAGTGAACTGGCAAATTTTTCATGCCCTCTTTGAAATATTTTTTCTTCGAGAGCGATTTTTGTTCGATCGCTCAGAGCTTTTTTAATCCTATATTGAAAATATTTTGTAACTGGCAAAACACAGAAGCGTTTTTTTTAGCGCTTTGGGTCCAGAAACTGAGGAACAAATCGAATGAGTGAAAAACAAAATTCGCTTTAACTTGTAGCTTTCAAAAGGTAATTCGGACGCTTATATTTAGAGGTCGTCAGCAATTCGACAATCCATTTTACTTTAAACTTCTTGCTGTAGCTTGATAGCCAGTTTTATGAGCTTTAATTTGATATGGGGGTTTAGGTACCTACAGTTCAAACCGGAGGTGCTACATCGGTTGGACGCGAGACACCCCTGTTGGTATACGGTAACCTTAATGTTATGTTTATTTGAATTGTTTCTTCGGTACATACCATGGGGTTTTTCAAGGGGTCTCGTCGCAGCGTACATGATCTTTACTGTATGCTTTGTACAAGGGTTGTTTTATTTTGGGAGGGCGTAATTTCTTTTTGTCGATCCATCAAGCTTGGGGTCCGTTCCTCGACTGAAAGCTGCGAAAACTTTTCGGACTCGAAAATTTGTAAAACTGCAATCCCCGTATTCGAAAAAGCTCGTCTCTTGGTACGTTTTCAAGGTAGGAAACGGAAAGTGCTTGCAAGATTTCATGCCTGGAAACGTCATTGTTTTCAAGATACATATAGCAAATTATGGCACCCGAAATGGGCACAAAAGGTTTCGGCACTTTCGAGAAGCGTGCCCCTGAACTGCTAAATTATCTCTTGTTCTTTCCAAAGATTCTTCATTTCCACCGATAACAGTAATTCTGTATTCGCTGTCCTTTGACAAAATGCAACTTTTGCCCAGATTTCAGACAGTGGTGCATTGTGCATTGCTTTATTTATAGTAAAGTCGTTATGAAACAAGTTGCAGGCAAAGCAGAACTCCCTCGAATTTTAACTAGTCCATTTAATTTGAAAATTGTTACTTCAGCTCCAGGAAGATGTTTTGTGACGGGTATTGATCACTTCAAGACATTTGACAACACTGGCTACACATACAAGGGAACATGTCCTACCTTTCTGGTCATGGACGCTTTGAATCCCATGAAGCTGAAAATCTGGCTGAACGGAGACCCAGACTGCCATAATGTCAGTTTGCCTTGCCAGAAATCGCTGGGTTTAATCGTGGATGGCGTGGAAGTATACCTGGGCGCCAAGACTCAATCGTCGTTCCACGTTGAAGTTAATGGAGAGACGATACACCTGCCCCATGCTTCGTCAGATCCCATTATCAAAGAGGTCAGCAATACTCGCATTCCTTCAGTCTTTGCTCTTTATTGTGAAACTTAAAACCAGCAACGTTCAAAAAATCCGTTGGCCGGGGTTAGTGATCTGTATTTTTTTGTTGTGGGCGGGATTGACAGACTTGCAGGTAATAAAAAAGTTGGCAGCACCCTAAAAACCGCAAGGGAAGTAGTAATTATTCTAGCCAATCACAACAGACACCGTTAAATGTGCGGGTCTTCCGACAAACGCACTCTGGATGTATTTATACGTTGCGAGATTCATCATTAGTTTAATCGTGCAGTCCAATTTATGAATTTTAATGAATAATATACTTTGTACAGACGGTTTTTGCACGTCTTATTCTAATATATTTATACAATAAATTGACAATAATTTTAGTATCTAGCATAGAAGAGCCATTACATTTTCTGCATAACGCCTATTACCGAGCACCACAGTCTTCTGTGCAGTAAGTTATTTGATCAGATATGCTCTGATACTGGTCACAAATTAAATAGCTTGCTGCCTCCTAGGAACGATCCCAAATATAATCTGAGGAACCATCGCCCTTTTTCCATCCCACATTTAAAAACAAGTTGAACCAAAAACACGTTCATCTTTGCCATGGCTCGCAAATGTAATAATTAGATTTGGTTTCAAACGATATTTTTATGACTGCCGCCATCAATGAATTCTGACTTAGGTTTTTACCAATTTTTTTTTTAATAAATATTTTATTACATCTGTATATATTCAATATTCATCTAGTCTCTAATATAGAAAATTATTATCTATCTATCTATCTATCTATCTATCTATCTATCTATCTATCTATCTATCTATCTATCTATCTATCTATCTATCTATCTATCTATCTGTCTGTCTGTCTGTCTGTCTGTCTGTCTGTCTGTCTGTCTGTCTATCTATCTATCTATCTTTGGAGTTGCTAAGAAACCTTAGTTTTGATTGCCGCATTTGACTCAGTTGTCTGCTTCTGTTGTGATTGGCGTAAATTTTGCCTTCACGACACTGAACTGAGAAGGGCTATTGGTATGTTGTTATCAAACAGGTTGGCGGTGGTTGGTATGTCTTGCTGAGAACCCAAGATGGAGTCAATGTTCTGTGGGATGGTCAAAAAGAAGTTATTATCCAAGTCCCGACAAGTTACCAGGCATCTGATGACCACAGACTCATAGGTTTGTGTGGTTTGTACGATGGAAATAGTACCAACGACTTCACAAAGTTCGACCAGTTTTCAGAAGGCTCCAAGGAAATGCTTTTCTCCGTGAATCCTTCACAGGACGACATAAACGCGTTCGCCCAGAGCTTTAAAACCGGTGGGAGCTCTTGCAACGACAACAACCTGGCGTTGACGCCGTATTGTTATCATCCTTCTGGGAACGTTGCCCAGGGTTATCTAACTGCTGAGAAAGTTTGCAGTGCACTGGAGCATGCCGTCTTTCAACCTTGTCATCACCAGGTTGATCCGAAGCCGTTTATTATGATGTGCAGAAATGCAGTATGCAACACCAATTACACTAAGCACCATGATGCCTTTTGTGACGTGCTCTCGTTGTACGCACATACTTGCGCTTGGTACCACAAAACGGTTCTGACTTGGAGGCCGCGTTTCGCCGAGTTCTGTCGTAAGTATATCGCACTTGATAAGAAACGATATTGCCATATTCCATGCACAGCCACTTCGTTCTTAAGATAAATAGGAAATCATGGCACCCGAAATACGTGTTTGGGCCTTTCGAGAAGCGCATGTTAGGTCTAAGATGATGCCAACATTTTTCCAAGGATAGAAGGAAAAAAAAATCAAGTAATTTTCACTTAAAGCCTTAAAAGGTTTTGTCTTCTGGGCCGGAGAATGTTTCTTTTTTACCCTAGAAAAAGCTACAAAACTCCCAGACAAATCGACGTGGAATTCCATGCTATCTTGCAGGGTAGACCGAACGCTTTATAAAACGTCATTTTGAATTTACATTTGTAGGGGACCTTTCGTCTTATGGTATTATCTTTCCTTGGGCGAATTTTTAAATAAATAAATAAATAAATAACAAATAAATAAATAAATAATAAATAACAAATAAATAAATAATAAATAAATAAATAAATAAATAAATATCAAATAATAAATAAATAAATAAATAAATAAGAATTTTAATAAAAATTTCAAGGAACTCTCTAACAGTAACAAAGTTGGGGCCAAGTTACAAATCAGGGAGAATCTTGCGAATCTTTTTTTAATCATGTGAATCTTGTAGAACGGCGTTCACTAATGCGACTGATGGAGCAAGACACTGCCTCAAGTTAGAGTGACCCATGGTCTTAACGTTTAGGTTTATACTGTGTCACTGTTTTTCTCGTAGCTGTGACTTGTGCAAGTCACTTGACATACAATCAGTGCGGGTCCACTTGTCCTCTCAATTGTCGGAATGTGAAGAGTGACCAGACTAAGTGTGGTTCGTCTTGCGTGGAGGGCTGTTTCTGCCCCCCAGGAAAATGGCTGGATGGAAACAAGTGCGTTGACAAGAATGAATGCTCCTGCTTGTACAGAGATGCTATTTATCCCAATGGAACTGAAAGAGCGGAACGTTGTGAAACTTGGTGAGGACTCAGTTTTGTTATTTGAGCCCCTGATTTTTGTTCCAGGCAGAGGGTCTTACACCGAGGGCGCCCAACACACCCAACTCGCAACCTTTTAACGTACGTTGGCAGTTAAGGTGCGTCGACCGAGTGATGATCAAAATTACCAATTGTTGTTCGTTCTATTCTTTCAGTACTTGTAACGGAGGGTCATGGAGCTGCGTGAAGAAACCGTGCCCAGGTAAGAATATACTATTGCAATAGTTGCTTTATTTGAAGGCATATTCACAATCTTTTGAGGACCAACAGGGTTGTAGCTTTTACCTCGCTTGCGATACGGTCAGACAACATGTCGTTGGACAAGCAGTTGCCCCGGAGTGAAGTTGATACCAAACTTTAACGCTTCACTAAACGATGCAGTATCACGGTTTGTTTTGAAATCGAATAGTTTAGGTGCATGGAAAGCCGTTTCACTGACAATTGGTATACGGACATTCTGTGTCTAGGGTCCAGGACCTTAATGAACTTTTGTGAGATGATTTTGTTTGGTTCGGTGATTAAGGGCTATTTATCTTTCCCCCCTCTTATTCAGGAACTTGCGCAGTTATTGGAGATCCGCATATCACAACGTTCGACGACAACATGAAGGAGGGTTACACGATGCACATGAAGGATTGTGCTTATGTCCTCTCTGAACACTGTCACATGCCGAATGGAACAGACAGGGGCTTCTCCATTGCTATCAGTAGCAGGTATTTTTATTTTCTAGTAGTAGTATTAGTAGTAGTAATAGAGGTAGAGGTAGAGGTAGAGGTAGAGGTAGCAGCAGTAGTAAAAAAAACTTGATTTATACAGTGTCAATTCATGTTACATGTTCTTCCATCGAGGTGCCTTCCTCAGGCTCTTTGGTCAGCGGGTTGTCGCCAGGAGAGCTCTCTGGGCGCCCACCGCTGACCAAAGAGCCCGAGGACCCTGGTGCGAGATTGGCCGTGTTTTTAAACAACAATAGATTAAAACTAAATTAAGTCAAATTATCAAACGAAATAAATTATCTATGTTTTATTAAAAGCTTGAGAAAGATATCCTTTATTAACTATCATGAAATTACATAGAAAATTAAATACACAATTTAAAAGATCTGAGAGTGGGCTGAATCTTAGTGCTCAAAGGCGAGCTGTTCCAGTGAACAGAGCCGCGATATTGAAAACTTCGTTTGCGTGCTTCAGTGTTCGGTCTAGGAACGAAAAGGTTGTATTTAGAATTTCTAAGATTGTGTGAGTGAATATTGGAACTAGCTTTAACTAGTTCTCGTATTAGTTTCGAGACATACATTCCGCTTTATGATATCGCCGCGTCCCATTCGCAGTTTAAACACAGTGAGCCACGGGACGTTCTTAAAATCCGGAATCCCGTTCCTCGCATAAGCCAAATCCCGCATCCCAAGAAACCTTGATGTGAGACGTCGGAACTAACAGCCCTACGAATTTTAACGGTACTATGATCGTAGAGTGGTCTTCAATGAGTGTCGTAAAACTAATACCAAAGTATTTTCTCCGACCTATCACAGCAGGTGCAAACAGCGCAATAAGCCAATAAAAATCCGTAGCAATTCCATGTAACTTGCTCAAAGCGCGGGAAAAATCGGGCCTGCAAGTCCCGATTGGTTTCAGTTTTCCTTCTCATTGGTTGATAGACTGGCGCTAGATTTTTAAAGCAATCGGTATAAGCGCAGCAATCGCAATCGCGTAATTACTTTCGACAGTCATTTGAAAACCTTTCTATCACTGAGTGATGCATACATAGCGTACCTAACTTTGTCGCATCCTTCCAGTTACTGTTCGCCCCCATACACCAACTGCAAGCGGAAAGTGCATTTGAACGTCACAGGTGAACCATACATGACTCTGGATGTTGATAGTTGGACAAAGAAGTCAGTAGCTACGCTTCGGAACCAACATGGCAGCGAAACCACCGTCACCAGGGGCTACTCCACTCAGAACTTGGACGTGGAGTTCTTGGGTGACCGGAACATTTTTATTCATGTCGATTTAAAGGTAAAGTCTTTTGTTTACTCTTCATGATTTACCACTGACTCCTCGAAGTTAATAACCCACCGACGCTACAACACAGTGTCATTACAAATTCATTCATTGAGTCAGCTCGTGGTTGCAGAGCTCGAAACAACTCAAGCCAGACTTTCGAGCGGGAATTTTAATGATGGCCTCTTGACTGAAGGCTTCTAAATTCTAAATTAATACTGTGCAAAGCTCCCCCATGGGATAAATAGGGAGCTTACGAAACCACGACGACGACGGGTACGAGAACGTCATTTAAAAATGCAAGTTCGCGTTATTCTTATCACTACACAACTATTTCATGTCGTCCCCCATTTAAAATGTGTAGTAACTGTCGAGGAATTAAACTGGTATGAGCAGGTTAGAAGCGTAAGGAGAGAACTGAAAATTCATGGTCACACGCTAACATCCTCCACAGAACCTGAAATTTGGTCATTTCGCGTCGTTATTTAGGTCTGAGATGACGGCAAAGAAATGTACGAAAATGTAAAACGCACGTGCACAGCATGCACAGCCATTGTTTTTGCTCGCTAAACCTATTGTTTCGTCGCTCACTAAACCTATTGTTTCGTTTCGGCGTCGTCGTTTCGTAACTTCCCTAATGTGCACAGGGAGACGGTCGGACATTATTCAATCATAGTAATGACTTTTACAAATTAAATCGTTAATGTCTAGTTCACGCGAAAGTAACGATTTCAAACAGAAGCATTCTGGATTGGGGCTGTAAATTGTTCCATTCTGCAACAGTGCCTGGAAAGAAGGACTGGATATTCTTGTAATGGTATTGAGTACATTGTCTGGTAACACGCCCATCATAGCTAGAATCTGGCTTTCTAAATCCACAAAGCCGTGGGCAATCTTATTGCACATAAGGGTTAAACGGCTAACAGCCCTCCTCACTTCGAGACTCTGCCATCCAAGGTCATGCATCATTTGCGTTACACTGGGTTATGTGCTGTAATTGCATTTGACGAAACGTGTGGCCCTACGCTGCACTTTCTCTAGAGTTGCCATATCACCTTTTTCATAGGGATCCCACACAGAGCTGCAGTATTCCATTTGAGGGCTCATGAGTGATTTGTACCCAGCTTCTTTAACCTAAGGGGAACAGTGCATAAGGTTCCTACGAAGAAGCCCAAGTCTTATTAGCCTTGGTTCCCAAAGCTTCATGTTGCCTTATGACGAACATTACAAACTGCCTTCTCCCGAAAAGGTCCGAACTTACATGTGATCCGAAGAAATCCGATGACTGCTAATAATTTCCCACTCTTATCCTTCAGAATGGCGTGGCTTTTACGATCCACTGGACAGGCTACAACGTTTTCTTAACAGTCAACGCCTCACTACAGCATCAAACGTGCGGACTTTGTGGCACATTCAATGACATGAAAGAGGATGATTTTCATCTGCGAAGCGGAGATGACAAGGTGGAATTGGATGAGTTTGCCAAGGAGTGGCTGATACCTGATTTGTCTCAGGGCAAAGAGAACTGTCAGACTGAATCCGTCGAAACATCCATCGAATACTGTGATATTTACTCACAAAAGAAGCGGTGGTCATTAAGCCAGTGCAGTTTGATCAAAGGTAATCGGCTGTGAACATGAACATAGCTTTATTTACCCTCGGATTTTTGAGTTACTTATGAGCATTTGCCCACCCAAGAGATCACATACACAAAGGCCAGACCACAACACCGGGATCTACGTCTCCTACGTCCCCTGTCAATGCCATATATCATTTTTTATCTTGGGCATTACGTCGATTACGTAGTTCTCGAGTATACGAATGGGCAGGGGTCACGTGATATTGCAACAATGTATTGTGTTCACAACACATTTTTGTCCTCAAGTTACGTCATGTAAGCCGAACTTTGTACTACGAAGAGAATGGGCCATTTCCGAATTGCTGTTTTTCTGTGGTTCAAAGCGAGTCTTGTTGCTCAACCATTCAAATGATAATGAGTTTGATTTGCATGAAAATACCCAACTCATTTCCATTTGAATGGTTGTGCACCAAGACTCGCTTTCAACCAGAGGCAAACATCAATTCGGAAATGGGCTATTCCGACCACGCACGTTACCCAAAATTATGACCTGCTCTCAGGTTTAAGATTGGATGGTCATTGATCGATCGTGAAGACCATGGCTATTAGGTGTCGCGAAGGAAGGAATTCACAGTCATCATTATTATCCGGATGATGAAATATCACCATATTCTTTAACGATACCGGGCTTAGTTGTGTTGACAACGGCAGGCAACTATGCAATCTATTTAAGAAAAAAAAACAACACACCATTCTGCCCGGACTATGATATTACTTGCAATTGATTTAACGAGAACAATAAGGCACACGGCCACCTTATATATTTGTCTGTTAATTATTTTCCCCGGGAATTTTCAGTCCTTGACAGACAGAAAAATGGAAAGGTGAAAATGCTACCGGGCAACTTCAGGCAAACGTTAGTCCCTAATAATTGGTCGGTATAATCCTTTGCCCTGTACCTTCAGTTCGCAATTCATCAAATTTTCTGAGCTAACGTTTTAGGAAAATTATCTGACACCGGATCCCCGAACAAACCTGTAAATTCTTTACGCTTTGCCTACCGGTCAAGATGGCGGCTTAAACCGTTATAAGGTCTATTCACATAGATTCCTCAGTATCGCTGAAGCCTTTTTTTAATACCTCTTTTGGTGTCGTTGTGAGTTGCTTTCGAACAACCCTCAAAAATGAACTGAACCATTTTTTCACGCTGCTGTTCTTTAAATTTGCCGCGTTCAAGTAAGTGCGCACAAATTATGATGCAAGGCTGATAAAGCCCAAACAAGCGAAATGGTAGCCAAAAATGGCGAATGTCCATTGAGTGTTCATCTTCGTACAGAGCTTAACATGTAAGTAATCCCCCAAATAGTGGAATGCCATGTACTGCAAGTTGTGGAAAGAAGAAAAGTAGACTTCATCTTTCGTTTTCCCTTAAAATTATCGCTATACTAGAGAACGGTTACGCAGCAAAATAGTGGACGAATTTACGTACTTTAACCTCATTTTCTTTCAGATATTAATGGCCCATTCGCGGCATGCCATAGGGAGATCTCCTATGATCAGTATTACAAAAAGTGCGTTAAGGACGGGTGCCGTTGCGGTGGATGCTTGTGCAATGTAGTTTCCGGTTATGCGAAGGCCTGTGCAGACAAGGATATTGACGTGAATGGATGGCGTGACCAGGTAGCGGATTGCGCAGCAGGTAAGGTATCTCATACTCGGTGTAAGAACCTGACAACTCTTTATTTTTTTCTTAGCTATTGTTAACGTTAGGGGTATTGTTTCAGTTATTCTGCTTTCATTGTCTTGTCATTATCCTTGAGTTTCACACGTTCTTGATGAGCCTTGAAACCCGTCGGTGAAAATACAAACAGGGCAGCACTTACAAGTTTAATCCTTACAATGTATAATAACAACATTAAAACATTAAAATTTGTCGTCAGA
>BLFK01000033.1:1047460-1077460 GCA_014634185.1 Astreopora myriophthalma
AGTTGGGGGGGTGGGGGGTGGGGGCATGGCCATCTGAGGTGGTCAGGTTGGTTTGGGGTTCAGTCCTAAATGGATTGTAACTTGCTAACCCAAAGTAAACGAGACTGTTTGGTGAATCTTTGATTTTCTTATTTTGACGTCGGATTAGTTGAAAAGTTAATCCTCTTCCCATTCAGTGTTATTCAACATGGCATCATAGGATTCCCCCCAAAGAAACCTTCATTCTTTGTTGCTTTTAAGATTTAAGTTGCGGGAAAGACATGGTTCTGGAACAATGCCACAGAAATTCTAATGGCTCCCTGAAATGTCCCCAGACCTGCGAGGATCTGGATCCAGATGATGGAGATTTGTATTGCCAAAGGTGCGTTGGACAGTTGACAGTTATTCCACGATGGCGTGCTTGATGCGAGATTCGAACAAACGCACCAACTTGCTTATGATAGTTAATACCCACTATTTGGATTGATATGAATGTGAATGCGAATGCGAGTGCGAATGCTTTGTTTAAAGTGGAAGTGCACTTAGTTAGTAAGCTAGTTCACAGGCACTCCACTTAAATGAAACATAACATGGTTAAAAAACCCAAATGATAGGAGGCAACCAATTGGCTATTTACAAACTGTGGCAGAGTTGAATTGGGGACTACCAAAGACAAATCCAGTCGGCATTCACAGCAGGATTTCAACCCAGAGCATCCAACCACTGGGCGACGCCGCCTCCTGATAAAGTGAAAAGATATAAACAATAGCCTCCATTTGGCACGAAAATATGCTCGGATATTTGTCCGCGGACATTATCTGTTCCGAGAAGCGAACAGTTTTCCGAGAGCGAAGCTCGAGGAAAACTGTGAGCTTCGAGATGAAACTGAAAATGAAATGAAACTGAAAATCGATTCTAAACAAGTTGACTGTAATGCTTTCATCAGTGAATAAAATCATGAAACTAGGCCATTCAATTGGTGACAAGGAGGAGTACTTTGAATCTTACTGTGACTACTCTTTGCACGCTTTCGAGGAGTACTTTCCAGCTGCAGCTGTGTTTTGCCATTCTGAGTAAGTTTCATTTCACTTCTCTTTCTATTGCAGGCGCGGATGTGTAGAAGCTTGTTACTGCAAAGACCCCGACTATGTTCTGAGAGGAGACAAGTGTGTGCTGAAGTCAGATTGCCCCTGTTACTTTGGAGGAAAAGAGTATGAGGCAGGTGCCACAAGGATTGATAAATGCAACGCCTGGTATGTGTAAATACAAGTAAATTGGTATTCGTTTTAATAGGGAGGACCCTTGGCTGAAATCAAAATAGTTAATAACCGATCAGAAAGCAATTGAGAACGCTGTTTCCTCATAGACTGAAAAAGAAAACAGCCAACCTTTTTGTTTTGTCCAGGTAGCAAAGCTAAGTGATGACTTCCCTGATTAAGTAATGCATTATTTTAAGGAGTAGTTCTCTAAAATGCATTGCCTTTTCTCTTTAGCACTTGCAAGGGAGCTGGAGTTTGGGAATGCACCAAAGAGGATTGTGATGGTTAGTATAAGTACTTTTATTATTTTGCTCTATTGGGCTTTTCAGGGACAATGAAAGGTCCCAACTCGTGAAAGGCAAACCAGCGGGCCTTTTACTATATTGTAGCACAGCCATGAAGTTGAACTAGGGAGCAGCGTAGGCCACCAGGGAAAACCAAAGAAAATAGTTGAAGACAGTGTTTCATGCAGTAACAAAACGCTGTGGAAGCGTATCCTTGGGCTTTGTTGTCTTTAGATCGGTGTAGTGAAATCAGTTTCAGGAATGGCGAGAACTGTGCAGTGTATTCACGAGGTGTAAAACAAAGAACAAAACTATTTCAGACAGAAATAGTGTCCCGTTTCGGGAATGGTAAGGGCAGGAGAAAAGATAAGCTATTTTGGTCGGGCTTCCGAGATGTGTCATACCAAAAGAAGGATAAATACTTGTTCATTTCCGTAATACACTGTTTCCATCTTACCTCGAAGCTATTAAGTCTACAAATACCTATTTTATCTTCAAATACCAGTGCGTAGCGTAGCTTTCCGTGAATCTTGTATTACATGTCTGTTACACATGTACCGTACCCGAGAAACGCTCTTGAGTACATGTGGTTTTCAACCGAATTATGACCCAATTTGTCATTACGACTCACTATAGTATTTTGCGAAGGTTGTTTACGTTAGCCGCTAATCATTGCTGAAAAGAAATAAAGCCAGACCGCGAATTTTTCGAAAACTCAAAGATATGGCATCATGCCCAAAATCACGAATAGAGGAGTATAAGCATAAATCAAGTGACCAAAATCAACAAAAGATGAACACCAATAATTTCTAGAAAGTTCCGAAAAGACAAATCGTAAGTCAAACAAAATGACCTGTGCTTCCTGTCATATTTATGTTAGTTCCTTCGCTACCAGATAGATGTGCACTTCGTTAATTGAGTGAAGCGAGTCTTACGTTTTACTCTAAATCAGTGAATTACGTGTTCCTTCAGCTGTTTAGCGTGTCTCTCTTAACAGGTTTCGTAGAATTCCTCGCTGCGTTGTCAGATAGTTTCGGTTTAAGGCCTCCAGTTTAATTTACACCAAGAAAAGAATGTCTGGGAGCGTTGGAGGCAAAGTTTTGGCCATAAACGCAAAGTAAGTGGAAAGACCTCATTTTCATGGAATTTTACACTCCGCCTGTAAATTTGGTAATCTTTTTGGTCATTTCAAACTAAATGGTAAGGTTAACCCCTTAGCAAATGGCCGAAAATAGCCGATTGCAGTGCCTTTGCGTTTATGGCCAGAACGTTTCCTCCAACGCTCTTAACCTCAAATTAAACTAGCCAATTTCACTGCCTTTGCATTTTGTGGCGTTCACCTCCAGGTTTACTCTACTTTTATGTGCATGCCCCATCTTGCCCGGTCTAATTTTCAGAGTTACGCATTTGCATTAGACCCCAATTGCAAATTTGAGGCCAACCATATATGGTCAAAGCCCTCTCGGAAGCATAACTTGGGCTCCTCCGAACAAGTAAAAATACTGTAACAATGTTCCTTTCTGATAGACAAAGGTTGCATAGTGTACTTGTCGTGACCCTTAGAGCTATTGTACCAGGTGTGTCGTGCTCCAGTAATTGTGTTTTACATTTTGTGGGTATACTTTCTTTGAATGCCACTTATTTGCATGGAAATATTATGTGTTTCCGTCCCATAAAATTATTTATAATACAGCTTTTCAAATGCCGTTTATTTTGGCATAAAACAAAATTTATAGCTTTCGGTTTTTAGTTGTTTTCATTATACCACGGAATACCCACAAGAATTCATAATCTCGAAAGCAATTTCTGTCGCAGCTGTTTTGTGTAGGGGTGCGTTGCATGAATCGAATCCCGTTGGAGTCACTTGAATTTTTCAAGTGCACATAAGAGACAATTGCTTAAATTGTCCAGAAAGTGTGAGGATCATTTCTTCAGTTCATGATAATCAGAGATGCTAAAAGTGGCTGCGAAGAGGTGCTCAGATTTCTAATATACTGTATGGGTGCAAATTGTTAGATCCTATTTTACAGTACTTGCAGTTGCTGCAACATTCCTTGAGTGTTTCTATTTTTTAGCTTTAGCTTTCGGAATGATAGATTTTACAGAGATGGATGTCCGAAACACAGTTTCATTGTGTACTAGAATAACATAACAAATGGCATACTTAAAGTAATGAAAGTCTCGTTATTGTATCAGTTTAACACTCTCAGTTACTTCCTTAGTCCCTTGGGTGTGAACTGTACCCCTAATTACTTTATGCGATATACCATGGGTTGCTTGGGCTAACTGTGCGGCATGTGCAGTTGGATTTTAATTACCAACGAGTATTTTGCTCCCTCTTATAGCCTTATGTGGAAGAATGGGAAAAGTGTATTCGGACTGCGGGGAAACGTGTGAGAATTTCTTATTGAGTGATTCTGAACGAGCTTCACGCTGCAAGCCAGGATGCTACTGTTCGGGTGATCAGCTGCTTCTAGAGAATGGCACATGCGTCGCGAAAACCGACTGTGGCTGTAAACACAGCAACAAGTTCTACAAGAAAGGGGATGTTTCTCCTGTTGATTGTTCAAAGTAGGTGTTGCTGTTGCACAGACTTTGAGAGTTGTGCAATATTTTCATGACAGTTTCGTGACAGTGAAAATTCACTCTGAGAAGGCTGGTCAATTTTTGTCATCCTAGTTGATACCCAAAGTTTTATTCCTTCACTCTCTTTTGAGCAAACACCATGGTTTCTCCAGGAACTTTTCATTTGACAGCTATTATGATTGCTTGTATTACAGTTGCATTACCGATTTGTCTGAAGCTTTCGCGAGTGTTGAAAGGCTGCTGCATGACAGTTGCATTGCAGTTGTGACACTCAAGTAACGCTCATGTGACAGTTACATTATAAAGGCATTACGTTTGCATAACTGTATCATGACATTTGCGTGATAGTAAGGAGAAATCACTTGTTTTTGTCCCAGGAAATGTAACGGTGCACGAGAATGGATTGCTGATGGCTTAATTGAGCCTTCACCGGAATATGAATGCGCTGCGTACGGTCAGGATCATTACCGCACATTTGACGGAAGATGGGTGGTGTTCCATCACGAGTCGTGCGAATTCATTTTGATGGAGGGAGATGGAGTGAAGGTCACAGTAAAGAACGAACCTTGCAGGTAAGATTTGGGGTAATTCGGGAAATACCGGCGTATTCGGCATATCTCGGCAGATACAAAAGTGAAGATCACAGTAAAGAACAAGCCATGCAAGTAAGATTCAGGTTCAACCGGGGCCTTAGGTCAGAAGTCATGGGAGTTACACGTAATCAGGGTATTTTGCGTATCTCAATAAATGAATGAACTCTTCAGAATTTTCACGAATATTTGCTCCCGCAGGGATTTTGCTTCGGGATTTTGCTGAGAGGCAAAATCTCAAGGAGGCGTCATTGTAGTCCGCGTGTATATAAGTTAAATTGATTTAGTATTATATATGTGGTTTGTATTTATGATAGAGAAATATGAAATGTTCATATACTTCCCAA
Source organism: Astreopora myriophthalma (assembly GCA_014634185.1). Classification (NCBI taxonomy): domain Eukaryota; kingdom Metazoa; phylum Cnidaria; class Anthozoa; order Scleractinia; family Acroporidae; genus Astreopora; species Astreopora myriophthalma. The sequence goes on from BLFK01000033.1 coordinate 1,052,506, forward strand.
AAAATCTTGATTTTGCCAAAACTAGGCGTGCACGGAATAATTGAGTAATGGTGACGTTTCATGACGAAACACCTGCAAGCAAGTAATAGGTAATGATGACCGTCACAAGGCAGGGCTCATCAGAAATTCATACAGTCGAACCTCTCCTTACGGACACCTCTCTAATACGGACACCTCTCTATAACGGACATTCCCCTTTGTCCCGAAAAAATTCTCACTCGTTTACTAAAAAAAAACCCTCTATATTACGGACCCTCTCTAATAAGGACAACGGACACTAAATCTCGGCCCCAGAGAGCGAAGTCATATAAACTTAACCTCTTTATTACGGACACTCTGGTGATCCGGTGTTGACATATAGTGTGCACGAGTTTGTGATTACGCAAGCATCAACATTTTATTCACTGATCTTCAACTGGAGTTTTGAAAATTGTACTTTTATTAGTACCTTTTTAGGTGAAGCATTGCGTTGTACGTAGTTCCTTTGGTTTCAAATAACTGATTCGTATAAAGTATGTACTTTACGGACAGCTGGATTCTCTGTTAGGTCTAAACATTCTTCATTCTCAATCGACTAAACTGCATTTTTAACACCGGAATAAACTCAACTAAAGGAAAACAAAACGAAACAAAATGTGGACGTTCTACACCTCCATAGCGATTTTACATGTTGCTGTTCTTTCACAACAACCTTTTTGAACAGATGCTTATGGGAATATAACAGCTAAAAAAGAAACAGTTGTAACCAACCAATGTCCGGGAGAGTCCCTGAAGGCACCAAACATTTTCTAACTTTTAACACTAGTTCATTAGGAGCTATTGCTCTTTTTGAATAACTTGTTAGTTCTTTTGTCCATCCCCTGTCCAACCAGACACGTTAATGTCATTGTATACGCGAAATTATTGTCCTCGTTTGTTCGCGCGGAATTCAAACAATAAAACAAAACAAAATATGTCTGAAAAAGCGACAGCGTTTTAAAGTTTTACCGGAAAATGCGTGGTTCCTTTTGCTGTTTTGTCATGCTTAGCAAATGCGCATGCGCCAACTCCGTGTATTACAAATTAGTACCCAAAAATATCCTTACCATATGGAAGACATGACAACTATAGTCGCAAATATATATCGCTCCAAATCATAGTATAAAGCAGAAGGAACTGAGCTGCGAGTACGAAAGGGATCTGTCACATATGGTCTAGGTGCCGACATTTTTCTCCCTCACTGCCCGTCGGGGATAGGTATCCGAAAGTGGCAAGGAGCCATATAAGCGATCCGCGGGCCGAAATCTCGGGGCTGTCGTCATGGTACACCGCTCAGGCTTAAATGTCCAGAGGTACCGCTACCGCTTCTGCATGTTTTTCTTTAGGTATTTAGTATGCGCATGCGCAACTGCCCTTGTGTACCAATATGCCACGTGGGAGTAAATTAATATGTGCCTTCAAATCAAGATTACTTCCAGTCCGTGATAGATCTATTGTTGAAAAGAAGAAAGAGCAGAAGAATAAGTCGTAATTAGGGTCTCTCCGTTGGGAGGACCACAAGTAGTTAATATTCCAGTTAGCAGTGATAGTTTTTGACAACATAACAAGTTCGCATTTTGTTCAACAACAACAACAACAACATTTTATTGAAAATTAGAAATATAACTAATTACATTACTTTTCCCCCGCAAATAGCTTATGAACTAATCGAGGCGGGGAAATCTGAGGACATATTACAAGTACAAAGTTTATCTATATATAGATGGACTAAATAACAGTGAAGACACTACTATACAGTGAATGGGATAAACTAACATAAAACAAAGCAAATACAATAAAATTACGAAGAGAAGCTAACCTAAAGTCTTAAATAACTTAGTAAGACGGGAGACTTCGACATAATCATCTTCTGACCGCAAGAAATTTAGTAATAATTCCTTTATCTTTTTGCGAAAGGACGAACGTTTGAGTAGTTTAATCGAATGAGGAATAGAGTTCCAAATTTGGGCACCGATTCTCGAGAAGAAGGCATACATTTTATCGGTTCTAGAAAACTTAACATAGAACGAGTCGCTAGAGACAGATCTTGTTCTGTGGTTATGAATCTGACTTGTTTTAACAAACTGATTGAGTATACTAACTGGTGCTGACTGTCTGTTGATATCATACAATAAATAGCCACAATCTCTAAAAAATAGGCCAGGTAGGGGAAGGAAATTCGATTTGAGAAAGAAGGGTACGGTGTGTTCGTTAGACTTCTGAAGTAAATAAGACGTAAGGCCCGTTTTTGTAGAGTTACGATCTTTCTTTGAAATGTCTTTGTGTTCGTTCGTTCGTTCGTCGTATCATTGTGTAACCCCGTTAGTTGGTTAATGACAAAGAATTGGCTATCGCAGTTCTTTGTTTCCTGCTGAAGAGGTACGATTAAACATTCTTCCAAACGTTCAAGTAGTTTGTCCGGTCCAGTGAAAATGTATTGACATGGGACTTTTTTTACTGCACGGGGTGAATCCCATTTATTTGACGAGCTATGCAAGGTGATTTCAAAAGCCCAGTCGCTGTATATTAAACAACGACTCGCGAAAGCCTTCCAGAAGAACATTACAGACTATTTTAAAGCTTGAATGATTAGAATGATTACAGGACATAAAGATTAAGAAAATTACTCCAGTTACTTTTCGCTGCACTTGTAAACTACGGAAAGACGTTTTTCAGAACTGTACTTTTATTAGTACCTTTTTAGGTGAAGCATTGCGTTGTACGTAGTTCCTTTAGTTTCAAATAACCGATTCGGATAAAGTATGTACTGTAACTGAGATGTACAAATCAATGTGTCTGAATATCGTATATTAGTCAGTTTAGATAGACTGGGCCTATTTTTCGTTACTGAACACTTAAAACTGTCAGTGGAGTCTTAAAAATGATGCAATCTTGGTGACCTCTATAATACGGACACCTCTCTAATGCGGACACTTTGGTCTGTCCCTTTAGTGTCCGCATTAGAGAGGTTCAACTGTAGTTTATCTCCAAGGGCGGTTTCATCAGCAGGCTAGTCATTAAATGATTTGAAAACCTTGACAGTTGCCAGTCATTTATATTAGACATTGAAAGAACCAGTGTCTTCGAAGACCGAGAACAGACATTGGGGTCTCACGCTTTCACTTATAAGAAAAGGACCATTTCTATCTGAAAGGCATAGGGCTTCAGTGACATATTTTAGGACAGTTTCCTCTGCTCAGTATAAAAATTCAAATGCTTCGGCGCCGAATGTTATAAGTTTCAGCCCCTTTGCGAAATTTTCCAGCATTAAAAATCAGTGGCCGGTAGAAAAGGTCCTGATGTAAAATATCAAACTCGAAAAAGGGAAACATTTATGTTTAAAGTTTCCACAATTTTATGCTAATTAAGATCACACATCCAAACCTCCTTCACGGATCTGATTTCTTTTGTTTTGGGCTTATGAATTATCAATGAGTTTTAGAATACGATATGACAAGCTGAGAAATATTTCAAATGCTTAGGCCCCGTCCACACGTATCCGGAGATTTTTGTATCCGCAAATTTTTTTATGCGGATACACCTAGCGTCCACACGTGTCCGCCGTATACGCTCGGTGTATCCGGAGATTTCTGTATACGCTCTCCAGAGTGGAAATTTCTGTATACACTGTGTATCCGGATACGTGTGGACGCTCGTATCCGTATATTTTTGTATACGCTGACGTCACAGTATTGAAGTATTGAAGAAGCATTTTCTTGTGAAGGATATTGGTCATTGAAGAGATCTAAAATGTCAGGATATTTGGTTTGGCACGACTCCCAATCGATATTTTCCACAGTCTTTGCTGTTTTGTAATCTAATGTCACTTTAAGAAGCAGCAATACTTCATCGTCCGTCCAAACAAATGAGATGTCTTTGGTTTTTTTCTGTTTTTCTCTTAATTGAGACATTTTTTATGGTGTTTTTTAACAGGAATTTTTTTCGCTCTTCAAGCTCACACGTGTTGAAACCTCAAGTAAACAAACAAGAAAGCCGCGAATTTGGCGCCAAAATTATCGCAGGCTCAGCTTTCTTTTTAATGCGCATGCTCTGTTGACTAATCCTTTGAGATGTCCGAATACGAATCGGATACGTGTGGACGGTCGTATACGATTCGTAAACGCTACGTGTGGACGCAGATATTTTTGTATCCGCATAAAAAAATTTGCGGATACAAAAATCTCCGGATACGTGTGGACGGGGCCTAACGCTTACATGACAATAGGTAATGACCAACAAAGAAAATATATCCGTTGTTACTTAAAACAGTGTGGGTAGTTGTTCAGTCTCAGGTGAGATATCCTGAATGGGTTGGTGGGGTAGGAGAGAGAGCATCCCTGCAGACTACCCTGAACATTAGCTAAGTTAGGTGCTTAAGTGCAGACATTTTTTATGGAAGGGCGGTGTTCCTAAGCATCGGTTTGGGTGGGGGAAGTGGTGTTATCCCCATTTTGGAGTAAATCAAGTGCAAGGACTTACCCATACAGATGTGGTAACGTTATGGCGCATTAAAAGGAAAAACAGGTGTGCCTAAGGTCTCTATTATCCTCCAATACAACTATCAGCGAGCTGGAAGTATGTTCATGTCGAAAATCTGGCGATGATTTCTTAGCGTACACACACACACCCCGCCCTTGATGTATCTCTGTTTGTATGCCTAATGTGAAGTCATCATTTATCCAGACACTCGGTGGAGCTGCAGATGTGCAAGCGAGTTGGAATAGAGTTACAGGGGGGTAAAACGTTGGTGGATTTGTTTCAAAAAGATTTCTCTATCAACAAAAACGGAAGCATTCGAACCTACAAACCTGGCGAATACCCAGAGCCTTGCCAAATGGAGATACCTGATGTAGAGATTTTTCAAGTGGGTCTTTTCCTTGTAGTTCGTATCTATGAGACCAGCAACCCGCTGGTTGTTAAGTTTGAGGTAAGTGCTAGAAAACGGACTTTTTATCTTGAGTTCTGGTCAACTGAAACAGATTTGTCTAGGATTGCACGATAGTGAGATGCCCGCTCTTTATGATCATTGTGACGAAGTATTCCCGAACCCTTCTCCTTAACTAAATATCACTTATGTTCAGAAATGCAGGCAACAAACGTGACAAAGTGTCCCCTTAACCCTACTCCTAAAATATGCATATATGACCCATAACCCTAACCCAAAAATAACCCCAACTCCGTCCCAGACCCTATTGTTGTACGTAAATAGGTTAGGTGACGCTTAGACTTAACGGGAAAGTTCGTGACGTTGATTAGAGTGTACATTCATTATGGTGCAATCCTGGACAATATGAGTAAGTTAACTTGGTCTTTATTAATCCAGAGATTTGAACGTTAATTTGAGGTTTTTCGTTTGATACATAGGTGCGGTTTGATAAAGGTTCCCGTGTGTACATAGCACCAAATTCCAGATATAAAAGTAAAGACGTACTTTCTGGTATCTGTGGTAACTTTAATGGAAGATATCGTGATGACTTGATGATGCCGGATAAGAACACAGATGCAGCTGATGATACAGAGTTTGCATATGCCTGGCGAGATGAAGAGGACTGTCCATTTGCTGTAAGCCTTGATCCCTGTTTAGAAAATCCCGATCGTCAGGGCTGGGCAGAGAAAGGTAGGTGAGGTTGCAGTTTCCCTCCCCTCCCCTTCCCCCTCTGGTTCTTAAAAATAGATTTATTTAGGCAGAATTGGTTAATCACCGGGCACAAGACATATTTACTAGCCCATTTTTGGAACATGTGACAGAGCACCACAGGATAGCCATGCACCCCTTGTGTGATGATCATTGAAGTCATTCTTCAAAGTTTCTTGAAAATAGTCTTGAAAAAGTGTTAACTTGCTAAAGATTTTACTGTTGAGTCCTGTTAACAAACAGTTTTACTTGGGCAAATGACATTTAGCTGCCTCACGTGATTTGTGTATGCCAGGATAAAATGCTGGGGAAAAATTCTTGGGACAGGAAACTCTATTGTTGCGTATTTGTCAACTTAGGGTGCATTCTTTTGGAACTATTCTGAAATAAGGTATTCCAAGAGAATGACTGGCTTTAAAACTACATGTAGTGCACAGATTGGTCGGGGCCCAACTTTAATTCATAATTTCTGCATGCTGCGCACGATTTTCCCAAAAGAACGTGTATTCCTTGTCCTTCTCATCATAACATTCATTCCGCTATTGAGAGCAGAGTAATTGGAATACTATTCACTTCATACCGAAAACGAAATAGTTACCAAAAGAATGCGATTACTGAATATTCTGCGGATTTCTATTATTGAATTGTTCACACTAAAAGTTGTAAAACCACTGAATGCTCATGCATACTTCTGCACATCTTGTCATGACTTTTTCTAACTTCAGGCTGTAATGAGATCAAAAGGAATCCAAACTTTACTGCCTGCCATGACAGCGTGAACCCGGACCCGTACTTAGCGGCCTGTAAACACGAAGCCTGCTTGTGCCATAAGGGAGGTGACTGCGCCTGTTTCTGTTCAGCGATAGCCTCATATGTGCGAGCCTGCAATCAACACGGTATCTCAATCACATGGCGCCGGGAAGGCTTTTGTGGTAAGTAGCATAAAACTCTATGGAATGAAATTACACCCTTTGATAGTTTAAACCCTCATGTGCTTGGATATCTCTCTTCTGCCAGTAAGTGTCGCTTCATTCTCTTTTTGTGTCCGCTTTTTCAAGCTAGTGGTGATCATAAAATCTCTCTACGTTTTCCTTGTTTCACAAATGTATGAGAATAAAGGAAACAGAGACAGCGTCTAGTTATTTGAATATTCTCCTTGCTAGTATCATAGACGCAGTACAACCTAGTTATTATATCGTGGTATATGCAATACAGGACAAGTTCCCGTTGTTGTCATTAACAGAGCTTCCTTGTTGCCGTCCGTGTAAAAACACTGGAGGATACCTACCTGACATTAGCCTGCCCAGCACTTGTGAGAAAAACCCTAAAGCTGATTGCGACAAACTTGGAGCCAGGTGCTGTCGTGGGCCCCGGGTTGAAGGATGCTCTTGCCCTGATGGCACTTACTTTGATGGTAAAAAATGTGTTAACCAAACATCGTCGTGCGACAGACCGTGCAAAGTTGGTTCCACAAGTGTTGTCGTGTCGTCCTCAAGCAGCACAGTGTCTAGCACAAGTAGTATCAGGTGTGTTAAGGTTCACACAGCAACCGGGTCAACAATCAGACATAGTTTGATGCTACTCTGGTTTGAAGATTTAATCAATGTAACTTGAAAAGTTACAATTCATGACCGCAAACGTTTCGACACCCCTGCCTAGTGCCTTAATCAGGGGTGACCTAACGCTAAAACAAGAGTTCTTTTATATGCTGACTAATTAACGACCTTTCCTTTTAATAAGCTGTAAATAGGTGCCAGGTGAAAGGCTGCCATCGTCACGGTTTAAAGGAGAGTGGGCGAAGTTGATGTGCCACGCTTCCAAACAAAGGCGTTGATGCTACTGCCCTTTTGTGGCGATAATTTTAGAATTATCCCACGCAATTGTAACGTTGGTTTGGCAAGCTTGCTCCGACAAAGCGGAGTTTTCTTTTTGCAAAAAAACAAACAAACAAACAAAAAAAACAAAACAACAACAACAAAAACCAACGCTTTTTGGTGCTCTTTTAAACGTTTACGAAGTGATGTGTGGTCATGGTTGCTACAGGTCAGGAAATGGTCAAGGGAAAAAATTCCTGAAGGTCAGGAAAAGTCAGGCAATTCACTTTGCGTCGGAAAATTTACGTCTTTGAAAGAAGTCAGGGAAGAGTGAAATTTTACGGGTACTGATTTTTTTTTTTTTGCCGTCTCAGTGACGTTTTTGTGTAATCAAGAATGCGAGCTGTTGGTTTCAGAATGAAATCATACACTTCTATTTTCGTTGTTTCCAAACATTTCAAATTCATTGGTAAATTTCACGGACATGAAACGTATTTGATTGTTAGAATATTGTTCCATGAAATGGAACGACAAGCTGATATTGGGTTCCTTTCTTCACAACAGGTTAAGGAACTATCAATTTATGTACACTGCGTGTCGCTTGCTGAAAGTATAAGTAAATGTATGGATAGGATGGCTGCGAGGGGATTTTGGAGGCTATTATCAGTAAGAATTTGTGAAACTGTTAAGTCAGTTGGTCAGGGAAATTTTACATTTGCCAGGGAAAAGTCAGGGAATTTAACAAATCTATGGCATCTTGGTCTGTCCGATATACTCATGATCACAGTCATTGCAAGGAATAGAATAAGTAGTGTCAGTTCTTTGTTCGGTCGGAACAGGTACGGGATGACGGCAAAACCAGTAGCCGTGTCCCCTTCCCCAGAAGTATTACGAGAAGGAGTAACAGGTTTTAAGCAGTTGTGGAGAAATGTTTCGGGGTAGCTATTAGCGACTTTAAGTAAATCGCTACGGTGACCCCTGCTACGGCTACCGGAAGTAAAATGTCCTAAAGTTAACGCAGTGCGCATGCTTCGAAATGACCTTCCACCGTAGCGCCAAATCCTACAACGTGAAGACTAGCCTTCTGGCGTAGTCGTTACTACGTGAGTGTGAAAGTCGACATCTCTCGATCGTTGTTTTTTCAAGCATTGGTTTTAAAACCTCATCTAGATTGTTTTTGACTTTGTCAAGAAATTATTTATTGCTTCGGGCTCTCCAGGAGTGACGTGTTTTATCTGTTATCTCAGTCTGAAAATTCTACGAGCACCTCAGGAAATGGCCGCGACTCTCAACACACCAAAGGCAAAACGAAAACCATTATTATGACTGTAAGCAATGAATTGAACATAAAGCTAAATGCCACTGAAGTTTCTTTAAACTAGACTTAAATATCTGAAGCGCTGGATTTGATGATCTCCTGTTTCAAATTGGCGATTGCTGTCTGCTCTGAGTACACGAGGAAGAGAATCACATGCAGCAAAAATGTCATGCTGTGCATTTGTAATTTTGTGCAGAAACAGCCCTCACATGGTTTTTGCTATCAATCCTTCAATGAAAACGAAATCTTTGAAATTTAAGAACAGAAATTCATCACAAAGTTGCTCTCAATAGGAGAAAATTTGATTTATGGCTTGTACTTTTTATAAATATGGCCCGCTCAACACTGAATTTTTTCTTTGTCTTAAATGAACTTCATATTCTCTTCCATGTGTCATGTACCATCAGTAAGCAAAGGGATATCTCGTTTTCGAACTCAAAATTCAGCGAGACATTCATCATCCTACATTTCGTCAAGTTCAAATGTTGCACGGTAAATGAGGCCTGTATGAATCATAAAGCAACAAATTCTACGTCACTTATAAGTCCTTGATCGTAAGACAGAAGGATGAAATCTCTTGCTTCTCTAAAGGAGGTAATTTACAACTTACTTGAATTCTCGCCGGGAGTTTTACAGAGAAAGCAAGTAGTCACTGTTTTCGCCGCTAACGCTTAAAGTTCAAAATTGGCGGACTACGGTGACGTACTCACCCTGGGTCTCCGCATCCACGAAGGCCGTAGTAGGGGTCGCCGTAGCGATTTGCTTAAATTGCCCCTGTTATCAAAATAACCACTTCCTTTTTTCCTTCAGATTTTGAAAGTGTGTTTGCTTAACACCTGACTGGCAAAATTTTGAGCTTTGATTTTTATCCAAAGGCCGTTTACTTTGAGTGTAAGTTTTGGATTTCACGGTCCGCCATTACTCACGTTCAAAACTGACCGATTGGACCTCAGAGGGTTGGACCCAGGGAAAAGTGACGTCAGAGGCTCACTAGCTTAATTTCAGCGTTTGAACGCAGCTTATTATATATGCAAATCGTGAGTTTAAAAGTCTGAAAGTCCAAAACCCCCGTGCTGCATATTAATTCTGCGGCGTACACACGTATTGCATTCTTAAACTAGTGAGCCTTTGACGTCATTTTCTCCTCGATCCAGCTCTCTCAAGAACATAATGTTAGTAATGGCGGACCATTAAATAGGAAAATTACAGTTAAAATAAAGAGGTGTCTTTTTGAAATCAAGGCTTAAAACGTGGGTCACTTGTTGTTTTGTTAACATAGTTTTGAAATCCAAAGAAAAATATGAATTGATTTTTTGGTCCCAGGGGCACTTTAAAGTCCGTATTGACCTTTAAGACCGCGGAAACATATTCGCTCATCGGCCTTAGGGTCACAAGTGGATGGTGGACAATCAGTCTTCGTGAGCAAGGTTCAAGCTACGACGTTTTATGGCAAATAGGGTTGTTCGAGTCAGACATTTGTCAGTGTGTGTTGCTTTACGGTAAGCACTTGTCTCTAAATTGCACCGGTCCGCCCTGTAGAGATTTAAATCGACAAAAGACATGTCTGTCACTCTTACGCTCAATGGTGAATTGGATAGATGGCTCAACTTAATTCAAATGTGACAGGAGGCATTCCGCTTCACTTCTGGATACCTACGATTGACATTGTCAACGTATCGTTTCCAAAACAAAGGTTGGACTGGTGAAGAAGCGGGAGCTTTTTGTTCCACATCTTCCATTAACATGTTGGCAATGACAGCATAAACGGGAGAAACCATAGCTGTGCCAAAAACCTGTTGATAGTAGGCGCCACCATATGCAAATGGTGTGGTGTTGAGGCAAAAAGACAGCAAATCAATAACATCCTCCACGGACAAAGAAGTCCCAAGGAAGTACCTTCTCTTGAGTCGTTCTTCTGCAACTCCAATGGCACGATCAACTGGGATTTTGGTGAAGAGGAAAACAACCAATTCGTCTCCCTTGCTAAGAGTTTTACCTCTTATGAAATCTGCAAAATCACATGAATTCTTGACGGTGTAATCAGTATTCCCAAAACCAGAGACAAAATTTTTGCGAGATATCTGGAAACCGCATAAAACGGAGAATTCGCAAAAGAGACAGTAAGTCTCAAAGGAATTCCTGTCTCATTTATTTTTGGCAAGCCATAAAAACATGGACACAAGCCGTCACTACTGTATAACATTTTGTACGTAGACTATCTAATCCCACCAGCTTTTTTCAAGTCAAGTAACATTTTGTTCAACTTTCTTTGAGCCTTGCTGGTAGGATGAGAGTGAGGATATAAAAGGACTATTGTTGCAGTCTCAGATCACCCCTGCTGAAGGCACTAGGCACGAATATCGAAACGATGGGTCGTGAATTGTAACTTTCAAGTTACGTTCATTAAATCTTCAAACCAGAATAGCATCAAACTATGTCTTTGTCTAAAAGAAACGGTGGTGATCCATGAGGTTTTCACAGACTAGCTCTTGAGCGAGTAAGTTTTAAAATGTAAGAGTTCTAAGGCATCACCTGGTGGCTAAGCTATCTCCATCCGTGATCTATCCAATCATGTGTTGACCACACAATCCAGGATGGCTAATATCTGTGATGAGCTAGGCCCTACTGCTCTTTAGTGTTGCTAGTAAATCGCAAATTTTAGTAGCAAATTTTCCCTCGTCAGGGACTTGTGGACTGCCATGAAATTGGAGCACGATCAGAAAGAAAGTACATTTTTTCAAAACGAAATGCCCTAGTATCAACACTAAAATGAAGATGTTAATTGATGTTAAGTGAAACTTGCCAATGGCAAGAACTTTAACATGGTGATCTCGTTTTTACTCTTTACAATTCACAATCAATATTCCAAATCCACCAAAAGGTTGGTGCACTGCGTTGCCACAAATCGTTTAACCAAACTGAGTCATTACATTGTACACTTCAAAGAGGCTAAATTGACACACAAACCTAAAAGGAAACCTCGACACCTGCAATCCAATCTCTCTAAACACATACGTGGCATGGAAATGGCATTCATTGAAATTTTTTTTATATTATTAGCTCAAGTAGTTCTATCTCGTCTACATCTGTTATATCAACATCGTCCACATCAGTCACCACAAGTGTGCCAAGCAGTGCATCATCCAGCTCATCGAGTTCAATTGTGTCTAGTAGTACATCTTCGAGCTCACAGAGTTCAAGTGTCTTGAGCAGTACATCTTCAAGCTCATCAAGTGCTAGTTTGTCTACACCAACTACAACCTCTTCCACATCTGTGACCGCAAGTGTGTCAAGCAGTATATCATCCAGCTCATCGAGCTCAAGTGTGTCCACACCAAGTACAACAAAGTCGTCCACCTCAGTCACCGCAAGCATTTCTAGTAGTTCCAGGTAATATCAGTTACTGCTGCAGGTGTTTCTGGTAATGTTATTTACTCTTTAGAATCAGTAGCTTTCATATAATTGCTGTTAACCGAACTACCTGTTGAAGGTTTGGCACTTCCATGGCCACTGGGGGGTTTAAAGGGTCATTCGTGTCGGTCCTTCCTTCTTTGTGTTGTCTGTTCTCCAATTTCTAAACCACGGGTGCAACGTTTGTACAATCGTAGTTTTTTGTGTACTTGTTGGTGGACAATTTGGTTGTCCCAAGGCTGTTCCTTTCAACCATCCCAAATTAATGATATCATATTTGTGTTCTATTAAAGTCAGCCAAATGCACCCATGATAGTAGACAAGCAATTTTTTTTAACTTTTATCTGTATCCAAGAATGACTGTTATGATTGCTAGATAAAGTTGATAAACCTGTATGCCAAAGGTAAAGGGACTGAATGGGCGTTGAGGGGGGTTTGGAAAGGTAATATAGTTCTGGTATAAGGAAATGATGGTGGTGTTGATGGCAATAGTCATATTTTTGTTTTGATGATCATGATGATGATGGTGATGGTGATAATTATGACAGTCTGCTGACGATGATTATGATAAGGATGATTAGATCTGCAATTATGGTGGCAGGTACAGGCCAAGAATGAAATCAGATGAAGCCTCCAAATACAGGTTTCAAAGCTGTGTCCTTACCTCAAACTATACGTTTTTCACCTGCTTCTGCATAGGACCGTTGAGTTATAGGGGCTTGAATTGATTGGTTCATGGAAAGGGAGAGAACTGTAGAAGCTTCACTGAAGTGCTATTGTCTTAATAAGGAAATAATGAACGCCATACAATCCACAAAGACTGTAGCAGTCCATTTAAAGAAAATTAGTAAGAATGGTGGCATGATAAAGATGCAACGGCCTATTTGTGTCACTGAAGGAAGCATAACCATTTGGTGTGTTGCAGCTAAAAGGTGGAGAAGGAAAGTTAGAGAGAAGGCTAAGCTACTGAGGCCCTTAACAAATTCACTTTAATATCTTAGCTTGCCGAGCCTCTTCACTCAAGTTCCTCCATCCTCAAAAGTGACAACTGTGTCTTCATCAAGATCAGAATTCATATTGTCCTCATCGTTATCTAAATCCAGTCCACTGTTCCCTCCACAACCCTCGTCGTCATCTGAATCAGTACCTGTGTTCACATCAAGTGTGATGACTGCAGGGATAACATTCTCCACTCCAACGTCAAGTACGACAACACGAAGTTTGAAGCCACCAGCACGAACATCAAGAGTCAAATCAAGCAGGTAATTATTTTAGCTTTAGTGATGTCTTGAGGTCAGCAAAGAAACTAGCTGGGAATAAGGAATAGTCAAGGAAGGGAAATAGTATGGGCTAGAAACCCTTTTTGATGAAGCATTATTTATGCCCTCTGGCTTGTTCAAAACTGAGAAAAGCAAAAAAAAAAAAAAAATTATATATATATATTATATATAGTTATTAAATTCTCAACCTCGGATAATGCAATTTTAGCTTTCTCATTGGTTCACTGGATCTTGGTTATCAGCCATTACACCTGCGTTTGACCTTACATGGAAATTAATGCAGCAAATGTCGCTCAGCATGAAATTGTTCGCGGGAAGCCAAGTTTCGTTGACAAAAAAAAATGGATGAAAATAAATAAAACAATTATTCTGATCCGAAGGTTGAGAATTTAAGGTTGCTCTATGTAGTGTTTTGGCGCGCGAAGCATGGGTACGAATGGCGCGAGCACAGTACCTTAACTTGAAGAATTTCTGTTTTGATGATGTCACAAAAAACAAAGATTTTTGACTGATCTTAACGCATACTGGGCGCGTTCCAGACGGTGAATTTTTTTTAACGTTGGCACATGGATAGGATTTTTCTTTTTCTTGCTGTTAGGAAAAAATCATCAAATTTTCTACATACATTCATGTAATACGCATCAGAAACGAAAATTGCGAATTCCTTCAAAAATTATGTACAGATTTTCTTGTAGCTTTGTCAGTTGAAACTCCTTGGATGTTTACTCTGTTTTCCCCAAAACAAAGAAAATTCACCGTGTAGAAACGTAGAAACACCCTCTAGAAGTCAGGTATGTTAAAAAAACAAGCCAAGCATTTCTGTCAGTAGTTGCCATAGCAACAACATTTAGGTTCTGAAAGAGTCATCCATACGTAGTCTAAGGCTGTAGGTTTCTATTATTGCCCTTTTACCGAGTGCTATGTGATAAACATTTGCCAAGGGAGAAATTATTTATGCGTATGTAATATCCAAAGCTTTGAACAATACTATATAGAGCCACCTTAATGAAGCAATTATTCCATTCGCGCTTGCTGGATATGAGACTGGTTTTAGCCAACTCTGCGCTATGCGCGTCGTTGGCTATTTACCATCTCATATCCAAAGTGCACTCATGGAATAATTGTTAAATACCATGAAAGTCATTTGTGTGATATAATTTATATACCACCAGTTGTCAATAATCGTACTGTACTTTGTGAGAATTTCGTCTGTCAATTTTGTTCGTCTCCAACATCATATCCATATTATTCCCTCCCGAGAACAGAACAGGAAGGCAAATTTCGAAAAACCTTGTCCTTCCGTTTTTTTTTAGTCTGATGGAAATACTCATAGCCAAAAACTCATAGCCACAGGATTGTCTTATTCCTGTTAAATCGTGGGTTGTACTTTAAATTTAAAGATGGAATAACCCTTGCATCTGAGACAATACAAAGTTTTTGACAGGAATTCACATAAAATTGACAGTTGAGACTTGGTAAACAGAAGCAATAGGAGGGCGTCAAATATTCCTAAACATTGAAAGCAATATCACATGAAAATGGGTGGGCAAAGTAACATCTGACTCGTTCGGTATTCTTAGCTCAACAAGCACATCCTCGCTATCTTCAAGCTCAAGTTTCTCCTCGCCAACTACAACAACTTCATCCACATCCGTCAGTAAAAGTACATCTCCCAGTACATCAAGCTCTAGTGTGTTGACCCCATCAACAACAATAAGCTCATCCTCATCGGTTAGCACAAGTGTGTCGAGTAGTTCATCTTCGAGCGCACCGAGTTCGAGCCTGTCCAAACCAACCAAAACAGTTTTCACGACTTCAACTATTAGCTCAAGTAGTTCCAGTTCAACTTCATCAAGCTCAAGTGTTTGTACACCAAGTACAACAACGTCATCCACGTCTGTGAGCACAAGTGTGTCGAGCAGTGCATCATCGGGCACGTCGAGTGCCAGTGTGTCTACACCAAGTACAACAACGTCGTCCACATCAGTCAGTACAATTACGTGTACAATTACATCTTCTAGTACATCTAGTTCCAGTGTGTCGACCCCAACAACAACAAGAAGCTCATCCTCATCAGTTACCACAAGTGTGTCCAGCAGTACATCTTCCAGCACATCGAGTTCAAGCCTGTCCACACCAACAACAACAATTTTCACGACTTTTTCAACTATTAGCTCAAGTAGATCCAGTTCAAGTTCATCAAGCTCAAGTGTTTGTACACCAAGTACAACTTCATCCACGTCAGTCAGCACAAGTGTGTCGAGCAGTACATCATCGAGCATGTCGCGTTCTAGTGTGTCTACACCAACAACAACAAGAGCAACTTCATCCTCCTCGGTTACCACAAGTGTATCGAGCATTACATCTTCCAGCACATCGAGTTCAAGCCTCTCGACACCAACCACAACCATTTTCACAACGTTTTCAAGCATTAGTTCAAGTAGTCCCAGTTCAAGCTCTTCGAGTTCGAGCTCAAGTGTTTCTACACGCACTACAACAACTTCATCGACATCTGTCAGTACCAGTACATCTTCGAGTAGATCTTCCAGTACATTAAGTTCGAGTGTGTCGACCCCAACAACAACGACAACAAGCTCATCCTCATCAGTTACCACAAGTGTGTCGAGTAGTACATCTTCAAGCACATCGAGTTCAAGCGTCTCGACACCAACTACAACAAGTTTCTCGACCTTTTCAAGCATTAGCTCAAGTAGTTCCAGTTCAAGTTCCTCGAGCTCAAGTGTTTCTACACCAACCACAACAACTTCATCTACGTCAGTCAGCACAAGTGTGTCGAGCAGTACATCATCGAGCACTTCAAGTTCTAGTGTGTCTACACCAAGTACAACAACTTCATCCACATCTGTCAGTACAAGTACATCCTCCAGTGCATCGAGTTCCAGTGTGTCCACTCCAACAACAACAAGTTTCTCGACCTTTTCAAGCATTAGCTCGACTAGTCGCAGTTCAAGTTCCTCAAGCTCAAGTGTTTCTACACCCACGACAACTTCATCCACATCAACCAGTACAAGTACGTCTTCGAGTACATCTTCCAGTACATTGAGTTCCAGTGTGTCGACCCCAACAACAACAACAACAACAAGTTCATCCTCATCAGTTACCACCAGTGTGTCGAGCAGTACTTCTTCAAGGACATCTAGTTCAACATCACTTTCATCCAGGTATGAAGTATCAAAATACTTGATTGTGTCTTTTTATTTTAAAATTGTTGTGCGTTGTTTCTGCCAGGGATGTTTGCACCGGTATGTAAGTATGACTATGAATGGTACTTCTTTTGCGCCGAGGACACACACTTGGGTAATAGGCAACCACAAAGGTAATCCGCATGTGCAATACAGAAAAAATGTAGTGGTATTGGTTGTAATACTCCGAACTTAAGGTCCCAACTATGGTATGTGAGAAAGGACGCGTTTAAGGAGGAGCAGGAGCAGGAGCAGGTGCAGCAATTCATGTCATGAGATAAGAGACGTTCAAGCAATGTCATTGACAGTGTTCCATAGTTGGGTTGAAAAGTGTAACTGATGGTTATGATATTGATGACGATGATAGCATTGATGGGTTATTGTTTCCCAGTTAGTTTGAATTGGGAGGGAAGGTTCGAGCTAGTAGAAAGCGATGAACCGTGAAGCTTGCCTGTCGTCTTACTGTGGTTTTAAAACACTTAACGACGATTTCCGTTTCAGTTCCACCACTACTTCATACAAGTCAGTTTCACAGAAAAGCACTTTTACGGTCTTCACCTCAAGCATGACAACGACTACAGGGCCAATATACTCCATTAGTATCACCCAACTAGAGGACTAATGCAAATCCTGCATTTTCATTGGCTACGCTACTAGAGGACTATTAGTAATAGTCCTCGAGTAGCGAAAAGAGTGACGCTTTCTTTCGTTTTATTCGCAAATAAATATTTCTTCATCTTGCATTTGCTAACTTTATTATTTCCTTTTCTGTCCGACTAGTTGGGTGATACTAAAACAATTAGACCCTTCGCCCTCAAGGGCCACCGGTCAATAGCCCATTCGGCTCCACCTCATGGGCTATTGACCCGTAGCCCGCAAGGGCTACGGGTCTAATTGTTAATTAGTACATCAAGTAGGATACCACCAACGTTGAAGCCACCAGCACAAACATCAAGAGTTCCAAGTAGCAGGTTGTCATTTTTTTTTTGTTTGAATACTCGTTTGGGTTGAAAAAAAAAAAAGTAAGTAAAATGAAATCAGAAGGAGGAGTTTGTTCAGAAATCAGAGCTATTTCTTATGCAAAGCATCATTGTATTGTTGCACAAGTCTGTCTTGAAAAGTAAGGCTGTCGCTCCTGTTTAAGGACACTCTGGGAAACAACAAGGCTACATTACGTTTCAACATAGTTTCAAAAAACTAACTTAAAGCACCAATAGTAATATACTATGAAGAATCTTTTGTGCGATGTTATTTATATACCATCAGGTGTCAATAATCTTACTGTACGTGGTGACAGTTTCCTGACTGCATTTTGTCCTTCTCCAATATGGTATCCATATTATTGTCTCCCCTGAACGGAGCCGGAAAGCAGATTGTTGCAGTTTCTTTATCCTTAAACGTTGCAGTTTAAGGATAAAAAAAAAAACTTTTAAAGCAATGTGGCAAAACGTCATTGGTGAATAGATTGAAAAAGTAACATCGCTGTTTGAAGTGTGAACTGACAGTCAATCCATGCTATCCTCAGAACACCAGCACACAAATAACATCTGAACACATCATTTTTGACAGATGCCCACCGGTATGCTTTTCTTGTCATCAATAGGCCATTTGCATGATGGCGTCATTTTACTACCAAGACCAGGATGCTTTGTCAAAATGCTTTCTTATGCAGATTTTTCTACTCTTCATGGAATAACGAGACAATTGGTAAAATTTGCCTGACAATGAAAGCCACTCAATGCATTCTGGTCTTGGTAGTAAATTACGCCATCATGGAAATGGCCTATTGCGAAAGGAAAATAATACATTTTCGGTTGACAGAGTGTGAGGGCTGGTGTTGAAGTTTGGATTGGAGGGGAAGGAGGTGGGGGTGTTTACTTGCTTTCTTTAAGCTCCCATGTAGTATCATCTGGGCTCATGAAACAAAATTGCTGTAAAGAGATTCAACAAGGAGCCATTTCAAAAAGAAAAATAGGGTTTCGTTTCCGGAATGCTAATGGCATTAAGAATAGAGCAGCGGAAAAGATAAAATATTTCAGTGACGCTCCCTTGATTTGTCATTTTCCTCTTCTATTTTGGAAACGCTTGAAAAATATGGATAGAAACTTCAACGACAGCTTAAAAGCTAGTGAGCTAGCCAGCGCTAAAGACTTTGGTGAGATGAGACTAACTTGCAAGACAAGTTGAAAGAGAAATTGCCTAGTGTAACAGTTTAGTTTGACACAATTTTGGTTAAAACAAATTTGGTCTCCTCAACTTGTTGTGTGTACCATGCCAAAGTCAAAGTCAAAGTTTATTTGAAAATACATTGACACAATAAGAAAGAAACACACTTGCCCGCAAATAGCAAAGGCTAATTTAGTGTTTCCATTTCTGCTATTGAATACTGTATCACAGAAGTAAAAAAAAAAGTTAGTTGAAGCTACACCAAATGGCACCAATTTACATGAACGTAATAGAAATAAGATCGTGTAACATGGTGATTGTATATGTTATAGTGTTTAATGTCTAGTTAATAGGAATCGAGCGCAGAAAGTTTAATCTTTAATTAGGGTATGGACATCATAATTATCCTCATGAGCTAATAACAATTGCAGTAGTCCTTTCTGAATACATTTTTTAAAAAGAGTTTTACTTTTTTTACGAAGTGCTTCCGGGATTTCCTGTCAAATTTTACACCCAAGTCGTGAAAAGGAATGGCTCTGTTGTGACAGTCTTGAAAATGTTATGTAAAATTTGCTTCCAGTAACAGATCGAGTATTATATGAGTGCGCAGAGTCAACTTGACCGAAAAGATCTAATAAGTTAGGGGGTGCACTTTAGCTGTGAATATCGTGCATGAGGAGAGAAGTAGATTTTAAATCAAGCATATCAACTGGAAGAATATGGGAACGCGATAACGCACAAGAATGCCGAGCAGCACGTGTCATGTTTTGGTCTTAAAGGTGCGTCCTCTTATATTACAGCGGTAAGCATTCCATTCCAACCATGCCCTGTGTTGACTTTGATAGAATTTGGTTAAATAAATTACAGTCGAACCTCTCCTTACGGACACCTCTCTAATACGGACACCACTCTATAACGGACATTCCCCTTTGTCCCGAAAAAATTCTCGCCCGTTTTCTAAAAAAAAACCTCTATAATACGGACCCTCTCTAATAAGGGAACCGGACACTAAATCTCGGCCCTAGAGAGCGAAGTCATATAAACTTAACCTCTTTATTACGGACACCCTGCTAATCCGGTGTTGACATATAGTTGACATATAGTGTGCACGAGTTTGTGATTACGCAAGCATGAACGTTTTATTCACTGATCTTCAACTGGAGTTTTGAAAATTGTACTTTTACTAGTATCGTTTTAGGTGAAGCATTGCGTTATACGTAGTTCCTTTGGTTTCAAATAACTGATTCGTATAAAGTATGTACTTTACGGACAGCTGGATTCTCTGTTAGGTCTAAACATTCTTCATTCTCAATCGACTAAACTGCATTTTTAACACCGGAATAAACTCAACTAAAGGAAAACAAAACGAAACGAAATGTGGACGTTCTACATCTCCATAGCGATTTTACATGTTGCTGTTCTTTCACAACAACCTTTTTGAACAGATGCTTATGGGAATATAACAGCTAAAAAAGAAACAGTTGTAACCAACCAATGTCCGGGAGAGTCCCTGAAGGCACCAAACATTTTCTAACTTTTAACACTAGTTCATTAGGAGCTATTGCTCTTTTTGAATAACTTGTTAGTTCTTTTGTCCATCCCCTGTCCAACCAGACACGTTAATGTCATTGTATACGCGAAATTATTGTCCTCGTTTGTTCGCGCGGAATTCAAACAATAAAACAAAACAAAATATGTCTGAAAAAGCGACAGCGTTTTAAAGTTTTACCGGAAAATGCGTGGTTCCTTTTGCTGTTTTGTCATGCTTAGCAAATGCGCATGCGCCAACTCCGTGTATTACAAATTAGTACCAAAAAATATCCTTACCATATGGAAGACATGACAACTATAGTCGCAAATATATATCGCTCCAAATCATAGTATAAAGCAGAAGGAGTTGAGCTACGAGTACGTAAGGGATTTGTCACGTATGGTCTAGGGGCCGACATTTCTCTCCCTCACTGCCTATCGGGGATAGGTATCCGAAAGTAGCAAGTATAAGCGATCCGCGGGCCGAAATCTCGGGGAGACTCGTCATGGTACACCGCTCAGGCTTAAATGTCCAGAGGTACCGCTACCGCTTCTGCATGTTTTTCTTTAGGTATTTAGTATGCGCATGCGCAACTGCCCTTGTCTACCAATATGCCACCTGGGAGTAAATTAATATGTGCCTTCAAATCAAGATTACTTCCATTCCGTGATAGGTCTATTGTTGAAAAGAAGAAAGAGCAGAAGAATAAGTCGTAATGAGGGTCTCTCCGTTGGGAGGGCCACAAGTAATTAATATTCCAGTTAGCAGTGATAGTTTTTGACAACATAACAAGTTCGCATTTTGTTTCTGTTCGTTCGTTCGTCGTATCATTGTGTAACCCCGTTAGTTGGTTGATGACAAAGAATTGGCTATCGCAGTTCTCTCGCGAAAGCCGTCCAGAAGAACATTACAGACTATTTTAAAGCTTGGATGATTAGAATGAATACAGGACATAAAGATTAAACAAATTACTCCAGTTACTGTTCGCTGCACTTGTTAACTACGGAAAGACGTTTTTCAGAACTGTACTTTTATTAAAACCTTTTTAGGTGAAGCATCTCGTTGTACGTAGTTCATTTAGTTTCAAATAACCGATTTGTATAAAGTATGTACTGTAACTGAGATGTACAAATCATTGTATCTGAATAGTCAGTTTAGATACACTGGGCCTATTTTTCGTTACTGAACACTTAAAACTGTCAGTGGAGCCTTAAAAATGATGCGATTTTGGTGACCTCTATAATACGGACACCTCTCTAATGCGGACACTTTGGTCTGTCCCTTTAGTGTTCGCTTTAGAGAGGTCCAACTGTAGTTCGTCAGTTTGATCGGGTGAAGTACCTCTTAAACTGCAGCGAGAGTTTCCTGTTATGCGCATTTTGCTATGAAGTAGCAACTTTCTTCGTGAATCCGGATACCGCATTATGACGAAACTTGTTCAATGAATACAGCGACTTCAGTGCTACACTACTGCAGGTGTTTTGCAATGTAATAGCTTGAAAGTTAACAATTACTCCGGGCACTAGAATAGATAAAGACAACTTACCTTAGCTATTGCAAGGATCTACCACGGGATGACAAACAGAAGCAGCTCGGTCGACCTTGTTCGTTTTTCAAAGCGTTTTGATCGATTAATTTAGTCGCTGTGATTGTCAGATATGCATTATGTCCATTAACCATTAAAGAGAAGGACAGATACTTGTTCATTTCCGCAATTGATACGTCGATGCTATAGAGTCTACAAATACCCATTTTGCTTTCAAATACCTCTGTATGACAATTTAATTCCGCTTTCCGTGAATCCTCTATTACATGTGTTGCATATGAACCATGGCAATTCATTGGTTCCTGGTTAACCCAGTTTATTAGAGCGACTTTGTTTACATTACTAATTATCACGAAAAGAAATAACTTTGGATCTTTCAACAGTATATCGCTTTAATCTAACCCCAAATCATTCAGATAGTCAAAACTTCCTATTCATGTTTCATTTCCTTCGCTTTTGTGTTTGTCACCATTATGATTTGCGATACTTCAGGTTCACGTGTTCACAAGTCTGTTTTTGGACCTAGGAGATGTTTAGATTTTCAATTACCAATTCTGTTTTGATTGGCCACTATACCTTACTATGTAAATAGTTCGCCCTGAAGTCAAAATAGATACGTTTCGTTTCTGAGGAAACGAAACCAAAACACTGCTTATTCAGAAGCGTAAGAGCTATAGGTTCTGAAGTGCTCTCCAAACTTTCCAAGTTCATCAGAACTCCATCGTAGTTGAGTAGAGAGTAGTTGAGTGTTGTAAAACTCAAAGCAAAGTAATTCCAGACTCAGCCAGCCAATCACATTTTGAAGGAAGTAAAACTCTCAGCCAACCACAAATCGAAGTAGTTCAAATTGGTTTTGCTAGCCAATCAGAATGCAAAGCAAATCCAGTGT
This sequence comes from Astreopora myriophthalma, assembly GCA_014634185.1. Taxonomy (NCBI): domain Eukaryota; kingdom Metazoa; phylum Cnidaria; class Anthozoa; order Scleractinia; family Acroporidae; genus Astreopora; species Astreopora myriophthalma. The sequence goes on from BLFK01000033.1 coordinate 1,075,317, forward strand.
GAGTAAAGTCACAATTGGTTGTATTTTTGCATCTGATTGGTTGAAAAGTTCGCGCGAATATTTTTTGATCCAATCATACAACAAACCATAACCAAAACCAAAGCAATTAAGGCTGGTTCACACGAGCAACGCAAACGCAAACGCAAATGCAAGCGCAAGCGCAAGCAAACATACGTGTGAACTACCACAACACAAACGCAAGTGCAAGCGCCAACGCAAGAAATGGAAAATTTTTCATTTCCTTGCGCTTGCATTTGCGCTTGCGTTTGCATTTCACACGTGTGAACCGGGGCAACGCAAACGCAAACGCAAGCGCAAGATGAACAACACTCGTTCCATGCCTTCGTCCGCCATATTTTATCTCGTTTCCAGAGTCCTCGCTTCCCGACTGCTGTTCTAGGGTAACGCGGACTCTGGGAACAAGATTCCCGCCATCTTGGGGTACTGAAATGCGCGTGCGTATCTCATTCCGCTTGCGTTTGCGTTCGACGTGTGAACGTCACTTGCGCTTGCGCTTGCATTTGCGTTAGCGTTTGCGTTGCTCGTGTGAACCAGCCTTTATTGCCGACCGAGTAATTACTCTTGAAACGGCTCAATGAGCATTGCTAAATGCATGAGCACAACATTGTGAGAATGGCTCACGCCTGCTGAATTTGAGCACAGTTAGTAGAGGGAGACTGGTTAGGAAACTCGGCGAACTTCGAAGGAACAAAACTTACCCATCACGTGAGGGCGACCCTAAAAGCCGGAATGATGGAACGGCGGAATGACGGAATGACGGAATGGCGGAATGGCGGAACGGTGGAAAATGACCCCAAATCCTAAAAGACGGAATGACGGAAAATCCCCCGAAATCCTAAAAGACGGAATGACGGAAAATCCCCCAAAATCCTAAAAGCCGGAATGACGGCTAAAAAAATATGTAAAAATAAAATATATAAACGCTGGCCGCCTTCCACCATTCCGCCATTCCGTCATTACGTCATTCCGCCGTTCCGTCATTCCGGCTTTTAGGGTCGCCCTCACGTGACGCTGACCCTGCACACTCAAAACAAGATGGCGGCTAGCGTAGACTCTTTTCTGCCTTATTTGGAGAAGCTTTCGAAGCCATTTTGGATATTTTAGCGGAGGATGAAGCCTTAGAGGAGCAATTTGAAAGTTCAGTGAACGATGTAAGTACCAGATAAGAAAATTTACTTCTTTTGTGGCTGAAACATAGTTAAATGGCGCGTAGTAAAGCTCGTTTCAAACTCGCTCGCTACGTACATGTGTACATGTAGTAAAGCTTATACTCGGTCAAAATTATAGCGTTGTTTGTCGTTTATTTATTTGTGTCTCCATGTCTACTATGATTTGAGTTGTTGAATTACTGGTTTTCACATGACGTCACGGCGGCCATGTTGGTGTCCAATGCTAATTTCTGTTTTGAAGCAAACCTTTTTCTTTGTTTCTGTCAAAAAACATAATTGCTGATCACGTGGGTGAAAACCAAGAATTTGCTTGCCGCAAGTTTCTTTAAAACCTCAGCTATTTATTCTTTCTTAATGTTGGTTTCGTTGATTCTATTAACTTGGCAATACCCTGGTTTATAGTATTTTTTAGCTTGTGTGGTGCTTTCTGTGGCTTAGGTTTCGTTCATTTTATGGTGTTCTGAATATGCAATTAATATGTAATTGGCCACAGCTGTTGCAGTCACCCTGTGATACATTAATTGATTGATTGATTGATGTTATAATTTGTTTGTTTGTTTGTTTACTCCATAAGCTTATCTGTTTAGTTCTATTTGTGTAATTTTGCAAACAATTGGTGACAAAGCTAATTAAATAAGAAATATTCTTGTTTTTACTGTACAGGGTTACCAACGTCCTCCTGCCAATTTCAAAGATTGCTGTCCACCATGTGGTGAGTAGGTTTACTGCTTTTGGGCCAATAAAAAATAGGCCTCCTGTTTACTATTGGATACTATGGGTGCCAGCACAAGGTGCTACACAACTTGGTTTCAGTAGGACTCAGATCTTAACTCCTTGCGTCTGGTAATTTTTGTAACCTTAACAAGTAAATATACGGCAATAAATGGTCACTTACCGAGCTGGAGTTGCAGTACTCACAGACAAAGGTAAACAATGTTGTTTTGAAGCCCCAAA
>BLFK01000033.1:1092711-1105069 GCA_014634185.1 Astreopora myriophthalma
CCCCCCCCCCCCCCCGCGCTCGGAAATTGAAAGGTTAGCTTTCAAGATACGTCGACAGTGCAACCTCCTATATAACTAACTTTCTATAACGAGAAATATTATGTTGTATGCTGAGAGTTTACGTTTTGAGTTTCACGATTAAGGCGTGCTGTTCGCTCGTTGCTCTATGCTCTTAAAGCGTGCTGTTCGATGCCTTTTGCTTTTTGCTTACGTTATATCTGGGTTGCACTGTCAGTATCTTTCGAAGTGAAAGACCAGTGTTAACGATACAATTATTGCTCCCGTTCGTCGCATGAACTACTCGTTGGCTAGCAGAATGCAGATAATTGTAGCTAACTAATCGCTTGTGTCACGATGTAGTCTTTGGAGTGGTACATCGCGACGGGTCGACTGCTTGCTGCGGCTTGTTTTCATCAGGCGCTGAAGTCGATTGATTACTCGTGAACGTAATATAAATGGTGAAGCATTGCATTTTTCATAGCGTTATAGACATGCACTGAAGCAATACGAGTTATGAACAGTTTTGTATCAACTTGTACACAAGAGGCAATGAAATTTGTGTTTGCTTGTCAAAAAAAAAAGTTTGAAACATTGACGACTTTGAACCGCCATTTTTATTATCGAAGATTGCATTTGTTAAATATCAGGACGAAGTAATTGTCGTTTTAAAATTCATTTACCTGCGAGGTTTTGCGAGTCACGTATTTCTAGTTTGCCTGTTAGTTTCCAACGAATCGCTTTTCGACGCAGATTTCCAATGAGGACCCGCCAGTTTTGTTTAGTTTCGTTATGTAAGATTTTAAAACAAAAAGGATTGCTAAATTGCCCGCATTTCACCATTTATATCCTGTTCAAGTATAATCAGTCGACCTCCTCGCATGAAGAAAACAAGCCGAACTAAGTTGTCGAAACGCCTTGATGTATAACTCAAGTGACTGCATCGTGGGAGGAACTATTAGTTAGTTGTATTAGGAAATAACAAACTTTTAATTTATTTCTTTTTAATGCTTAAAAGTGACTACAAGTATTAGAATATTTTTTTTAAAAAGTTGGTGCATGCGTACTTTGGGCGCACGTATTTTTTCTAAGTCTTTTGGCGGGAAAATTGGACCAGATTTGCACAGCGTTTCCCCTGACAATATTTTCGGCCAAAAAATTAACAAGGGTTTACTCCCAAACTTTTTTATCCCACTTAAAGTTTCTGTTTACCATCTCGTGTATGAAATTTTAAGGAAACTTTAAACAAGTGTTCCACGAGATCTTTTACTTAAAGAGGATTTCAAAATCAACATGGCAAGCTACGAAATCAACCCTCTCGAAACTTTGAAACAATTTTTGAAACGAAAGAATGTATTTTGTGTACACTTCTCACCCCCTACCAGTAGAACCCCGATATCAAATCCGCCAGCGAACTTTAAAAACGTTTATTACATCTAACGCACATGGTTACATTACACACTTGCTTGAATAAATTGCCTTAGCTATTATACTTTAACAACAATACAATACTCCCGTAGGGCCACCCTACACCTTATAACCATTGACAACAATAACGACGTTCCAACGATAACTCACGCTACGACACTACACTACCCTTGAAGAGTTCTTACACAAGAATTTTTTGTACACTTCTCCCATTTATTATACTATGTTTGAAATATTTTACAGCTTTGCCATGTTGCTTTTTATTATGAGACGTTTTTCTACCAGACAATAAATTTCTTACGCACGGAAAGGGCGCAAAGAAAATGAAATAAAATGTTCCGCTGAAGCACTGTGCCCTAGAAATATTATTAACCCCTGGAACTTCTTGACTTCAGTGCTAACACAGCTAACATGAAAGTAAATGTGTGAGATATTGACCAACTTTGTGAACCTTTGTAGCCATAATTTGATTTTGAAGGCATAATTTTAGAGGCTTTGTTCTACGAACGTGTGTAAATTTGCTGCGATGTCATTAATGTTTCTTCACCCATTGCTTCGTTAATTCGTCTGTTGAAAACAATGATTTCTTTTGTTCAGTGGTCGCCAAATTTGAATATTAAAGATTGATTCCAATGGGAAAAATATATCGCATGAGATTCCTAGATCAAAAGTACTTATTTTCCATGACTCTGAAAACCTGTCTTAAAAATCTTTCACTTTCTTTTAGAAGGATCCTCCACTCTTGCAACAGATAACTGGTAAAGTTTTGGAAACACTGGCTTAATTCAAATTTACTTGGGAAAGGGTGTTAGCTATTGTCAGAGTTGCCTTTATTGTTTGCTAGTCTTTTGGGAATCAAAATATGCAAGTTTCTGCGAAATTAAAAGCGAATTGATAGAAGCAAACATAAAATGTTTCCAATGTTGAAAATTCGTTCTTAAATGACATTTTTGCTTTCAGCACCTCTGTCTCTCAAATGATGTAATGCAGCTCTAGTTCTCCTAAGCTCCAGGAAATTGCCAGGAAGAAAAGGCTGTCCTGTATAAAATAAGATATTAATATAGGATCAGTTGATTTATAGTTTGATTTGATTTTGTTAGATTTGCAGCTTGGAAAATAGTTCAAGGACAAGGCTTGCTGATATGTTAAGTATGTAGGAAATGCAACATTGTCCTTAATGAACACTATTGTCTGATGTTGTAGAGTGCTGCAACAAGGTTGAAAGCTATGGTTACTACACCCTCCCCAAATGCAAGTATGGTGAGTGGAAAAAATGTTATAAATTATACAGCACATTGTCTGCTCCACCTCTATGCTAACAGATTTTTGATGATGTTGAACCAAAAACTTACAGTGGTTTCCACTTTGTGTATGAAAATCTCTAAGGATTTAGAAGATTTAGATTATGTTGTAACTCATTGTAACAATAACAATGATAATAAAAAGTACAGGTCTTTCTTGGGTATGATTTACCTTGATAAAATTAATCCTGAAGGTTCTAAAGACATTCCCCTCGTGAATTTCTCTCAAAACTATGTAGAATAGTTTAATTAAATGAGCTGGGGATCAGGATTGACAGTGTTGGTGTAGTGATTAAAACACAACGCCAATATAATAACGCCAATATAATATAATATTTTCGGCCAGTTTAATAGTAGTGTCCAGACGTCTAAAACAACTCCTAATCACCTTAATAAGTTAACTAGTTTGTATGATCTAAGCTTAGATGTAAACATCAATCCTCTTGTGAATTTGTCAAATCTCCAAATCCGTAGCCGATACTTCTCTCCTCACAGTTTTGTGCAAACGACCTCAAAAATTCCCCAAAATGTGCTTTTGTCAAATTTTTATATTTTTCATAATAATGTTGTTAGCCTAAATGGAAATCTAGAAACCTTCAAACACATATTCTTGAAGAACTTGAATTTCATTTTGACGTACTTGGAATTTCTGAAACCAAAATTACCAATTCAAATGTAGATATCTCTACACCATTAATTTCAGGGTATAATTTTGAATTTGTCCCAACACCTTTGGCTTCGGGAGGTGTTGCATTGCTCATTGATGAAAAACATAACTATACAGGGTGTTTCAAAAGTTCGTTCCGATTTAAAGTTGTTAATTTTTTTGAAACAAATTAATTGTTTGTTAGAACTTTTCAATAAATTGAGGTAGAGAATTTATTAAAATAAGTGACAATAGCAATTTTAATTGTCTACTAGATGCCTTTGTTTCGATTTTGTAGCCAAATGTGCAGGTGCGCGTTTACCGCCTTCTTTTCGTGCCCTTTGTGTGTGTGGTTCCTTTCCGGAATTTGTTCGGTTATTATCTGTTTTTTTCCCCTGAACTTTCTGTTTTATCTGTCACGAAAATGAAGTCAGACATTGTTTATGCTAGAGCTGAAGCAGCCATGTTACGATCATCTGGTCATTCAGTCAAGGAAATCGCTAAACGTTTTATCAAGACGGGACGTTGGGTGAAGAAGTGTTGGAAAGGAGAGTGCTTCGAAGACAAACCAAGAAGCGGACGACCGTCTGTTTTGACCAATTGTGCTCGAAGATCAATTGAGAAAGCGAAGTACAAACGGAATTCAACAAGGAAGATTGCCAAGGATCTTCAGCAGAAAAATATCGAAGTTTCGAGCATAACGGTGTGGAGATACATGACTAGGAAAGGATGGAAGGCTTTCAAGCGAAGAAAATACCTCTGTTGAGCGAAAAGCAAATTAAAGCCCGTATGAGATTCGCCAAGAAATACGCAAAGCTGACAGCAGAGGATTGGGAAAAAGTTTTTATTCACAAATGAGTGTCCTAAATATCTTTTCCAGTACCCCAATAAAAAAAAAACGATATCGTATGAGGCTCACAGGAATGCGATGTTCCTCCAGCTTTCCAAGTGAAGCAAAGTGCGAGGGTGATGGTGTGGGGTGGCATGACGGGTCGTGGGCTCACAAAGTTACACATGCTACCCACAGGCCAAACCTTAACTTCTGAGTACTACATCAACCAAATCCTCGAGAAAAAAGTGAAATCGTTAACATCAAGGCGTCAGGTGACAGGTGGCCCGATAGAGAGGAAGTTGTTTAGCTCAAAGAAAGAGATGACATTCGTTCAGGATGGAGCACGGGTTCACACTTCAAAGGCAACTCAGACATGGTGTCTAAAGAATTTGCCAAACTTTATAACCAAGGATGGCTGGCCAGCGAACTCTCCTGATCTCAATCCCATTGAGAACATCTGGAGTATCATTGACGAGACAACGTACAAAGATCCAGCCCCCCAAACGATGAAAGAGCTGAAAAGGCGACTACACTTTGCATGGAAAAATATGACTCTTAACACCCTAAAGGAATTCACACATTCTATGCCTAGGCGCTTAGAAAATGTCCTTAAAAATAAAGGCGGGCATTCTGGTTACTAATAATCTGAATGATTTGAATGAAAATAAGCAAAAAGTAATGACCTAATTTTTAAAGAGGTAGCTTAAATAAATAATGAAACGTTAGAAGAAAACAAATCAGAACGAACTTTTGAAACACCCTGTAGAGTTCTTGAAAAAACGTCTAGTACAGCATTTCAAGCTTTATGGATAGAAATTTCTCTTGTGAACATGGAAAAAGAATGTAATTTGTGGTATCATTTACAGACAACATAACTCTCCCGAACGCTTCCAGCAGTATTTTGAGGAATCTATAGAAAAATATACAGCTTTAGATAGAGATTTGCATCCTCGGTGACTTTAACATAGACCTATTGATAGCGCAAAGCTCGAATTATAGCCAGGATTTCTTAATGTCTCTTCAAAGTTGTTATCTCATTCCCACAGTTGTTAAACCGACACGAGTAAGAAGTACATCGGCAACGTTGATTGATAATATATTTGTCAATACTCCAGAAAAGGTGCTAGTTAGTGGTAACATCATTTCTGATATAAGTGACCACTTTTCACAATTTTGTATCTTGACTTCAACTGTTAATCAAACAAAAGCTGAAAGTAAAAAAGTGCGAGATTTTTCAAAATTTTCTCCAGACTCTTTCGCAGCTGCAAATAGCGCAATGAGCCAATCAAAATGCGTAGCAACTCCATGTAACTTGCTCAAAGCGCGGGAAAAATCGCGCGTGCAAGTCTCGATTGGTTTTCGTTTCCCTTCTCATTGGTTCATAAACTGGCGCGAGATTTTTTAGCCAATCGCAGTCGCGTAATCACTTTCGACAGTCGTTTGAAAACCGCTGTAAAAGGTGGATAACAGGGCCAACATTCTTTGCTGTCACACATACAAATAATATGTATACGTGCCGTCAAAAGTGGAAGCCGGAAATTCGATTCAGATTATTAACCAACAGGATTTAAACTTTCGTATCTTTTCCATAACCGACGTACAGAGATCAAAGTGTTCTTTAAACAACCTCGTGAAATGAACAGTAGAGTAAAGTTTTTTTAATGGCCTAATTTGTATAATGGAGGCGGCAACATATAGCAGACGAGTTAGCCGGACGGGAGCGACGATTTCCTTTATCGCGCGCGGTTCTCAACGTCCCTATGAATTTCATCAAAATGATTTTTGTGGCCCATTCCCTGCAAAAGAAGGTTGTCTCCACTCCCTCGCTCTTCTGTCACGCACGCTATAACAATGACCGAAAGCATTTATGATACGTTCTAGGTAATGAAAAAAATCGGTTGGTCTGTTTTAACTTTAGCTGCTGTTAAGCCCGCCAGGCACTATGGGAACCTGCGAGCAAAGGAGTCCGTGTTTTACCTCCCTACACTTGTGAAGCGCTCTCCTTGATAACAAACCCCAAGCAAAGCAAAGCAATTCTTGCCGTTTGCAGGATTCTCCCCTTCCCCCACCCCCACACCCCACAATAAAAGAAAAGAAAGAAAATTAATTATTAACCCGCTCAACATTGTATTCCGGACCCCTCCCTACTTGGTAAGTACGTTGACAAGTTTCGCATGATCACGTGGCGTGACAATTCAAGATGGCGTAGACGGGCAAGGTTGTCGTGATGCAGGTGAGCTCGAAATTTAAACGTTGGAATGTCATTTGAAGTCTTCAAAATATGGTGAAGGCCGTCGAAATGTGATGAGGAAATGTTCTTTTGTAGGTTAATATGTCAAGACGTTTTGGTGCTTGCTGCTGCGCAGTTTGTGCCACGAACGCGCTACATAAGCTTAACTCACTGAAGCTTAACTTTTTGTCATTTTGAGGTGAGTTTTAAAAGGCTTTTGTGAGCATATTGCAGTTATTCTAGGTAATTTATTCGTTTCTGAGTTTGCTGTGAGACTAGCTTTAGAAAACAGATGGAAAGATTATTTTTAATAATTTTATATTTCATAGGTAGTTTTATGGATAGTTAATATTGTATTTGGTATAAGTAGAATGATATTATTAATAAAGCCTGGTTTCCATATCGTTGTATCTGTCGTATATGAAAAAAATTCATACGACAATACAACTATATGGAAACCAGGCTTAATTGAAGGGTTCAGAGCAAAAAGGTCCTAACTGACTTTTTTAGTGCGTCTGGTCATTTTGTGAAATTGCGGCCAAATTTCACGCAATACACGAAAATTAAGTTATGGAATTACCTATCCTAAGTGATGTGAACAAAATGTCGAAGAAAAAGAAAAGGGAAATGGGGAGGGGGGTGGGGGCACCATCATCGGATTGCCGTAATTTTTGGCATATAACGTGGGGATGCTCACCCCATAATTTTAGTGCAGTTGATTTGGTGGAAATTGGCAGGGATTTTGCGAAATGACCTAAAAATCGCACAAAAGTCAGTTAGAATGTTTTTGCCCAGAGCCCTTCAATTAATGCTGTATTATAATATTTTACACAACTCCTAGGAAGACCACTTTTAGGGTGATAAGATTTTGTGTTTAAATAAAGATTGATTGATTGATGTGTGAAAAGTGTACAAAGCAGAAATTTTCATTGTTAAGCCCCATGGTGGGGAGGGGGGCTACCCTTGGGTAATTGAGTTAGGATGCTTTCCTTTTGTCAGAACTGGCCAGCCAGACCGGTAAGCTTGCAAAGAAAATGCAACAATTTCAACAAACAGTTGCATGATATCCCTCACATTATTTTAGAGGAGTATATCAGTTGAAGGGAGTTGGACAGATAAATACAAAGAAGAACATCAAGGAGCAACCCAAGCATGGAGGAAATGGAAGCCCTTTGCAAGAAATTATCTTTTGTCTTCAAAAAATCAGCTCAAGTGGCATGGATCTGTGAACTACCTACTCAGGTATTTAATCTTGAATTGTATGTACAACCTAATCAATTTCATGCTAATGACAATGGATGTTGTGCAGTTCAGAAGATTCAAAAGATCACTTGAAATTTCTACCACATATCGCGAACTCTACAAATTCAAGGAAAAGAAGATGCAGACAAAATAAGAAATGATTTGATCAACCTAACTTCAATTTGTGCACATCCTGCTAGCGAAACACCGAACGCCCCTCAGGAAAATTAAGACAAGGATGTTCAACTTAGAGAGGGGATATCATGGGGGCTTATTTCACCTAGTGATGGCCCAACTACAGTAAGTGCTGGCAACTCAAGTGAAAGATTTGTTGTTAAGTCCCCTGTACTATCCACTGAAGACGACCTAGGCAAGGCTGAAATTTTTATTGATAATGCTTACATGGAAATCATTACAGATGCCAACAAATCCGATTATTCAAATCTGGTCAAAGATAGCAAAGCTGATTTCGATCATCAATTAGCTCAATTGTCGTTGTTGTTAAAAGGAGTTTTAAATGAATTGAATGATCTGAGAGTTCCTCATGTGGCAGTACTGGTACCAAACAATGAAATAACAAGTGAATTGACCACACTACGAAATGACGTAAGTTCTCACTTCCAGAACCAGTCACAGAGGTTACCGGAGTTCAGTGATCTGAAAGGTTCTCATGCTGCGCTACTGTCTGCAAGCAGTGAAAATATAATAGCTTTTGAAGTAATTAACCTCGAAAATGACATAACTTCTCACTTCCAGAAACAATCACAGAGCTTGTCTGATACACAGGAGTGGACAACTGTCAGCAATAATAAAAGACCAGTAAATACTCAAAATAGATTTAAGGCATTGAACCATCAAACGGCAAACCTGATGAAAATTCGCCACAGTTAATGCAATTCAAAGTGGACGTGCAAATAATTATAGTTGCTAGAAATATCTTAAACAATGCAAATTCTTCAACATCTATGAGTTGGGCTTATCAGTTAGCAAAATATCAATTACAAAACAACCAAAAGTTTACATCCAAGTCTAATGCTGCAATTTCTGAATCATCCACTGATCTTCCTCTCGCTGAATCAGCAGTTACGCCCACCATTCATGAAAGGAGGTATCTATAAGTGCAGACAAATCAATGAAAGGCTGCCTAATTGGTGACTCGCTTGTCAAGAACATTGAATCTCTGCCTTCAGAGGAAAGGTTTAAGTTGAATGTTGTCAAGAAGCCAAGGTTAAAGATATCCACGACATAGCAAATGAGCTTCTTGCTTCTGGCCAAATAAATGGGAATTCGGCCTTAATTGTTCATTGTGGAACAAGTGATTTAGCTGTTGAAAATGAAGACACAGCTGCCACAAAGTTACGCATGTTAATCAATGACCTGAAACCGATGCCAAAGTCCCTGGCGATATCAGCTGTGATGTTAAGAAATGATTCAGCTGCTGTTACCACTCATATAATCAACCACTTTAAAAGGCTCACCAAAACTATTTGCCAGCAAGTTGACCTATGTTTCATTGACAACAAGAATGTAATGGCTCATCACCTCAGTGGATCTAATCTGCATCTCAACAGTGGAGGGAGTAAAGTCCTTGGGAGTAACCTTTGTAGATACCCGAGATGAGCTAACTTGCCTCCCTCTGGTCAAGAATTGACAACAACAGCAGCAGGTTTTTGGCAAGATCACTGCAAAGTACACAAACCTTTGAACCATACCACGATGTGGAACAATATTACTTGAACCAAGTAAAAAGAATGACGAATCATTGAATCAGGATGATGGCCGTAGTAAGAATTGTGTAAGCGATAGCATGTTGCATTCATCTAGCCTTAGCCCTAAATTCCCTATTTTACCAAAAATGAGGGCATTTGATTTTGCTTCTCTCAATATCTGTAGCCTAACTTGCCATTATGTCGAATTGTGTGGGTGATACAAACTGTAATCTCTTGCCACAAACACCGGACCACAGTGTGGACTTGAAGTTTATCACTAAAACGTACCAATATATTCAATTTATAGATCAACGAGAATCACCACTACTACTAGAACACTAATAGATCACATATTCACTAACAAACCAGATATAACAAATCATGGCATCTTACATGTTTGTATTATTTTCTGAGCACAGTCTTATCTATGCTATTTGTAAACATAATACGCTTAAAGCTGATTAAAAAATAATCTACACAATCTTGACAATTCAAAAATTTTGACAGTGAAGCCTTCATGATGACATAAAGGAGACACCTTTCCATCTCTTTTGGATGACCCAAATGAGATGTGGGATGTTTGGAAATCTCTGTTTCTGGAATTTGCAAATAAACATGCCCTGATAAGGATTTAACAAAAGTGAAAAGTAAATCTTACTGTGGATATCATCTGAACTGAGGCAGAAGAGCAAAAAGCAAGCAGTAAAACAGAATTCTCATCAGAATTAAAGTGGAATGACTATAAAAGGGCAAGAAATGAAGTAAACGTTAATACTAGGGAAGCCAGGACTAACTTCTTTAATGATAGCATTAAGAAGCATAGTGGTAATCTTAAATTAACAACTACATGTACAGTGCCGCTCAAAAGTAAGTTGACAGTCACTCGCGAGTCGTGAAACTCGACTCGAGACTCGATTCTCGATCCTCGAAAATTTAGAGCATCGAGTCTCGAGTCGAGTTTCCCGACTCGAGAGTTGAGTGTTTCGAGTTTCAAGTCGAGAAAAATAATGAGCTTGTTGCTTGACTGATCTCTCGAGAAATAAATTGAACAAACGAACCGCACTCGTGTGTTGTACATGCGTGGAAAAAGCGGGTCGGGTATCAAGTGTGAGTAGCTGTTTGATGAAATATGCATACAGTTTGCCGTTCCCTTCCTCAAAGGATCATTGAATAGTCTTGTCGCGATAATTCACAAAAGGGCTGCTCTTCACAATCGACTCGACCATCCACTCGCTTTACGCCGATAATAAGCAGCATCGATCGTTGTTTTCCTGTATATAGAAAATGCAATGCCTTGAGCAAGCGATCTTAAATTTGTTGTTATAATTTGGGGTTTGAACGGCTAACGCAATTTTATGCTAGTCATCCCACATCAGTCCCTTTTTTTTTTACCGGACGTGAGGACAAACAACAGTGGGACATGAATCGCTTGTTGGCCGCTCTTGACAAACGCATTGTTGGCAAACAGTTGAGTGAAGGGATGCGACATTGCTTGATAAAAATTTATCGTAAATCTTCTATTGCCTATGTTAATGTCATAGGCATATGATTACTAAGTTTGCAATTTTTTGAAGACATGATGTGAGGCTGTTTTCAACATTACTCATTGTTTTTGAAATTGTCTTGCAAGGTTGTGTCGTACGTTGTGTTACGCGAACTTTTGCTCGACGCATGCAAATTTGTGCACGTGTGAAAATGCAAGCGCTAGCTAGTGTCCGTTTACGGGTTCCCTTCGATCTTCGCTTCTTCAACGCCTTTTCAAACTTGTTTTGATGAGTAAACAGTGGCCGATTTGTGGCATTTCATGCATATCATGGACATGTATATGAAAAAACAAAACAAAACAAACTGACAACAACATGCGAATAAAGGTTATCATATCGATCATGTTTCGACTGGTGCATGTACGGCTAAATAATTACAATATCTATCTACAGTGTATCTATCTACCGTTTATTTGCCTCCATCACAATAACTGATGATTCTTGCAAATTGGAAACGGCCAGTGGTTGATATATAAATAAATAAATAAATAAATAAATAAATTAGTAAATAAATACATCAATAGATAAAAGTAATTATACATGATATTATGAATTAAATTAAAGGCAGTTTGTGAATGACGTCAGAGAAGAGGCATTTACTGTCTCATTTGGCAAAGCGTTCCACTCGATTATTGTTCTTGGAAAGTAGGAGAATTTATAGTAATCAGTAAAAGTGAATGGGACCTCATAAGCTTGGTTGTTGACATGACAGCTAACTCGGCCCAATGGCTTCAGATATTTCGCAGTGTCTATTCCAGTTTGGTCATTGTGGATTTTATAGAACATGACTATCTATCCTTCTTCCGCCTTTCTTCAAGGGTGTGCCATTGTAATTCCTGTAGCATCTCATTAACACTTGATACGTAATTGTACCGGTTTAAAACTTACCGAGCTGCACGTCTCTGTACCATTTCGAGTTTTTTAACATTTTCTTTGGTAAAGGGATCCCATGCTACTGAAGAGTATTCGAGTAGTGGTCGAACCAGGGTCTTGTAAGCCAAAGATTATAAATTAGATGAATTAATTCTCAGATTTCTTCGGAGGAAACCAAGTGATTGATTCGCCTTATATGCAATGTTTTCAACGTGGCGATTCCACCTAAGGTCTCAAGTTAGGGTGACCCCCAGGTACATGTACTTTGCTGAGTCCACAGTTTCAAGGATTTTACCATGAAGGGTGTAATCGTGAATTATCGGGTTCTGCTTACGAGTGACCCGTAGGACATGGCATTTATCAGTATTAAATTCCATAAGCCACTTCTCTTCCCACTGTTCTAGTTTCTTTAAATCATTCTGAAGAAACTTGGTGTCAGCCTGTGACCGTATAGTCATGTATAGCAGGGAATCATCCGGAAAAAGACATACAGTTGAAACAAGAGACTCCGGTAAATCATTGATGTAAAGTAAAAATAAACATGGACCTAAAACTG
>BLFK01000033.1:1132217-1142217 GCA_014634185.1 Astreopora myriophthalma
TGCACCAGCATTCACGAACATTGGTTTGGACTTTACAGGTCCACTGTATCTCAAAGTAAAACGAAGTTCCAAGCTAACTTCGTCAAAGGCCTATGTGTGCATTTTCATCTGCGAAGATACTCGTGCAGTTCATTTGGAATTGTTGAACAGTATGACAACAGAAGACTTTCTGCAAGCCTTTCGTCGTATGGCTAATAGACGCGGAATGGCGAAAGTGATTCATTCAGACAACCAGACCACGTTTCATAAGGCAGCAAAGGTGTTCAAGGTGTCAACTCAAAGAATGCGGTTGATGAAGATAGATCCAACTGTCGTTGAAGATAAATTAGCCAATCAAGGTGTAAGTTGGAAATTCATAACAGAGAGAGCCAGTCATCGTGGAGGTCACTGGGAGAGAGTCTGCCGACAACTCAAAGAACCACTCAGGAAGGTGTTGGGGAAATCTTTTCTTAACTACACAGAGATGATGACTGTCCTGACAGACATAGAAGCCATTATCAACTCCCGTCCTCTGACTTATGTCGGTGATGACATACGAGATGGAAGAATCATTACTTCAGCCTTATTAGCCATTGGAAGAGATTTGGGAAGTCCACCTGATGCACCACTAAGGAAAGCAGAAGTTTTTCTCTCGGAACGCTTTAGATACCTGCAGCGACTTCAAAGTCATTTCTGGTCTCGTTGGTTACGTGAATATTTGCCAGGCTTAAGTGTTCGACAAAGGTGGACCAAGGAAGAGATACCATTGAAGCAAAACGATGTCGTACTCATATCAGAGGACAACATACCCAGAGGGAAATGGAAACTTGGGAAAATTGTGGATACCTTTCCTGGAAAAGATGGACGAATTCGTACAGTAAAGGTCCAAACCAAGAAAGGAATGTTGAATAGACCGGTGCAGAAACTGCACTTGCTAGAAGAGTACAACGATGAAGTTCTCGACGGAAGATGTGCCCCATTGCAAACTGCTAAGGTTCAAGAGATGCAGAAAACCAGGAAATGCAAAAGAGATGAAACGTCCCTGCAAGTGCCAAAGATTAATGACTGTTCGTCATTGGTGGGGGAAGATGTACAAACCAATGAATACAAAACCCTTTCAGGACGTGCAATCAAACGTCCCAAGAGACTTGTAGAACTTTAAAATTAGATGCGTGTGGGTGTGGGGTGTGTTGCTTCATTTCGTTTCCGAAGAGTTAGAAAAAATTCATATTGTTGTGTTCGTTGGATTAATGGGCCCGTACAGTGCCAATGGGCAGATCTCCAAAACTAGTGAGGTTTATTAAATGATAAGCCTTGTCCGCCATCTCGGCTATTTTTGCTGGAAATTGGGGGATTGAGGTGGGGGGGGGGGGAGGGAAGGGGTTAGCCTTCCCAGCCCCCCCAAGCTCTGCAGTCCCTTGGATGCCACCCCAGGAATAGACCCATTCCTCTCACTAAGCTTGGTCATGGGGCAAATGGCTAATGGTTTTGCCAAATTTTACAGAGCATCAAAAGCAACATTTTGTGGAGAAAACAGCAAAATACCTTTGCTATAGGTGTAGAGATTTACCTTCACAATAGGAAGGCCTTTGAGGCTAGGTGCACTTTAACAATGAGGAGAGAAATCAGGAGGACCCCAATCATTAACAACCAAAGGGAGGATTGAAATGCACTGATCACCTTCAACTGCTCTGCAACAATTTAGTGATATTTAGGCAGTCAATTCCATGACGCTGTTTTACCAGTATTTAAAGCTGTGGCTACACAGATTAGAGGAAAGTGGAAAAGACGTTGTATTTGCCACAGCAGTCAAAGAGGAATGGTCCACTTTGAAACAATGGTGGCACAAGCAATGATCTTGGCTATCAACCATTTTGATTTGCGGCCTTCACATTGCTGTCCTCTAATGTGCATGCTTTAACCGGTCAAGGAAAAAGAGGCCAGTTGGGCCTCTGTAATCAACTGCTTAGCTTGGAGTCGGGGAGAACAGCTGTTGTTTGCTGACCTTCCTTTTCAAAGTTCAGTTCACCCCTGGAATGACCATGTGCAGTAGGGAGCACATGGGGCAGTACTATATGGTGTTAATGATGGCAAGATACTTCAGGAATTCTGTGTACCCCTTTGTAGGCATTTCTCTTGTCTCATGGCTAGTCAGAAGGAAACAAATATCGATCTTTTTTTTAATCACATACAGCAGAAAAAAAAACCCTATTAAAAAAACATGGTAAGTTAAGTTCAGTGCAATAGCGAAAGACCTCTGAAATTCAAATAACCACTACTCAATAGTGTCTTACTGTGTTGCATTTTTTATCAATTGAAAGTTCTTCTGTAAGACTGATACATTAGGCCATGTGTTTCAGGTGGAATTACAATTTGAAATAGCCAATCATAACGCAAAGCAACCAAAGGCGGTGGGTTAAAAGCGCAAGTTTTTTTTTTTTTTTGGATCCAATCGCAGAGAACTGAACTAATACAAAAACCATGCAATGGCGTGAATACCGTTTCCTGACTGAATCGAATTAAAACTATTCTGTTGTAGTTACAAAAATGATCAATTTGCAATTGCTTTATTCAAGCCTGCTGCTTCATCTGTGTGCCAAGCCGTTACATATTATTCCTGCTATGTTTTGAAATTTCTGCAGTAGAATAAATCGATTTTAAGTTGAGTGTCGAAAGTAATATCATGGTTTTCTTATAATGACAGTTACCAGTTCACTGAAACATCTCGCGCTAAATTCCCAGTCAATCAGTGGCACGTGATTTGCTCCCACGCGTTTTCCCGCGCTTTGAGCCGGATGGATGTATTTGCATTATAATTGGCTAATTTGGTTATCTGCGTCCGTTCTGATTGGCCAAAGCAGCAAGTTCAGTTGCGTTTGGTTTTACGTCCCTCAACCGAATATTTAACGAATAGAGGACTTTTGCTTACTTAGGGTGTATCATTTTGGGACTATTCTGTCTATTCCTATTCAGGTTTACGATTAACGGAACGACAGCAATAAAGTTTTCCAAAAGAAAAACGGAATGGTTCTTGCAGAGGTGACCTGAGAACTAATGTTCGAAATACTCTGGACACGACTGAGACTGACGTCTCGGCGGCCGAGCACGATTTTCGCGCCAAATAATCCCAAAAGAACGCGTATTCTATGTATTCCGAGTAAACCGTACTCTGTTTATTCCGTTTATTCCGAAAACGGAATAAGTCCCAAAGGAACGCGTAAATCGACCACTTCCTCTATTCTTATTCCGGAATAGTCCCAAAAAATGCACCCATAGCCTCATCTAAACACGAGGGGGACTGGGAGAATTCAGAGAATTCGCACCGCAACGTAAGGCAAAAACAACCATTACAGTGCTGAACCTATGCTGGTGAGAAAAGGAATACATTACTTGCAAAAAAATTCGGACGTTAAAATTTCGGACGTTTAATTTTCGGACACCTTTTCCCTCATTTCAGACAATTTTCGGACAAAAATTTCGGACACTGCGCTGAAACATGCCTAAAGTAAATTTACGACTAAAAAACATGAATTAGACTGAAATAAGACCTGTGAAAATGATAGTTTTACTGTACCTTCAAGGTTTTACAGCCGGATATACCAACGAGAAAATAACACAAACTCAATCAAGCTTATGCCTCAAGCAGTGTCTCAACTATAGAGTTCGGTCCAGAAAGGGAACTAAGGGCTTTGAAGCTTAATGTGGCGTATATTGGCTTTGAATATGTGATACCGTCGCCCAGAAAGTACTTCTACACTATTTTTGTCCGAAATTAAAATCGTCCGAAATTTTTTGCAAGTAATGTACACTATTTTGGGCCAGTTTTAATATACGCGTCTAATAGGGTCAAAGAAATGAATTATAGTAACCCAAGGTCTAATTTAGAATGACTGTAATCAATCATTTTTATCCAAGACGACCCAACCGTTCAAATCGATGTGGTTTAATAGATTTAAAAACTTGCCCTATTAAGTTAAAAACCAAAGAACAGAAACTAGAGCAATGCGAATACCAGGAAGCTAATCGCGCCTCAAAAAGGCCCCGTGAGCCTACTTCTGTGGGCCAATTTTATGCCCAACAGCGTACTATAGTTTACTGCTATCGAGCAATTTGAACCTGGGCTATACAGAGAGCGCAAAGTCGATTTCCAAACTTGCCGTAACTGACGAAATATCACTTGTCATCGAAATTTAAACCTTAGGAAACTATATCAACTTGTATTTTCGGCGGCTAATACCTGCCTAAAAGGCTCGATGAGCTGAATTTCCCAGTCCCATAGACGTACTTGTCATCCAAAGCTAAACGTAGAAAAGGATATTAACGTGAATTTGGGTGGCTATAGCTAATAGTGGTTCAAGTCTGAAAAACCTACGTAAAGTCTACGTAGACAAACACGATCTCAAGACTCCATCCAAGCGGCAGTTATTTGTAACAAAAGTTATCTAAATCTACATCTACATTCATTGATACTTGGCAAAGGTTGCCCATCAGGCCAAGAAAATTGAAATAAATAAATAGGTAAATAAATACTTAGATAAGAAAATCAAACGGTCCGTCAATCAGACAGATAAAGCATTGGCTCTAACGCAGCTGATTTCAGATTAAAGTCTCTACTTGTCTTGATTCTACTGGTGGGGTGTTCCGCTCTTTAAGCGTTCTGGGAAAAAAACTGCTCGCGTAAATGTTCCCTTTGGTACTGGGATGTATAAAGGAAGCGTGAGACATGAGATTTTACATCTAAACAAGCTGGTATTGTTAGGTAGTGGTAGTGCCTACTTTCCCTCATACGTTCTGTGGTATTCTATGAACGGGCGTTACCCGGTACCATGCGCACCTTTCTGTCGGGTGATACCCGGTGCCTTTCACGAGAATCGGGTGGAAGCATAGTGCAAGCCTTCAGAAATAAAAGCCAGCGGCTATCTTCAAGGCGCTTGTTGTCAATGGCATCCACGAAAAAGTGAAAGCCAACATGGCTGCCGTCTTGTTGAGCCCGACGACGACAAAAATCAGCCATAACAACTCTCATTGGCGATAAGATTCTGCGTAATGGAAAACGAAAAAGAAGCAGTCAGCAACTGAGCACGGGAATCTGTTGCTATTACGGCAGTGCGATGCAAACAATTAGTAAGTACATGAAGATACTGTAGATATGAAGTGCATTAATGAATCGATTAGTTAAGGGAGTATAGTCTACTACTAGGGAGTGTAAGGTATAGTCTTCACTGATTTAGGAGTTCATGTATTAAAGTATTAAATGGAGCTACAAACTCGCACAGTTTTTCGTTCTGTGTTAACTTACAGTGGTATTTTACTACTCTAGCGACAGGGCATTTATGGAAGGCTAAGGTGCATTGTTCTGTATATCCTATCATTTGCGTTGAAAAAAAAAAAGCTGCAACCCTAAGGCACAAACCAAATTTAAAGCAAATCCAGGTTAGATTTGAAAAGGTTATTCTATCCCATAGCCGTGTTTGTTCCAATCTATAATCAGAGCGTTTTTAAAATGCAGTTTACTGGTCTAATGTCTGATGTTTGGGCAGTTTTGAATTTTGCCGAAAGTAATTAGGCCATTACTTTGGCGGCTTGGCTTTTGTTTTGTTCTATGATTGGATAAAAAAAACTTGGCAAACTATGCAAATCTAAGATGAATTGCAACTTAGTCTGTCTGTCTGTATTTCTCTCTCTCTCTCTCTCTCTCTCTCTCTCTCTCTCTCTCTCTCTCCGTCTTTCTTTTTTGTTTTGTGTTTTTTTTTCCTGCGCTTAGTACTGGCTGCATTCACGTAATTTGCGATCTGGTTGGCTCGCAAAACTAAGCGCGGCTGTGTTCACTTAACGTGATTTCTTTCATAACTTCAGTTCTTGCGTCGTTAGCGGGCACGGAGAAATTTTGGAGGGATTTTTCTTTGAATCATGTATATTTGCTCGTAAACGGGCTTGGTGATGTGTCGTTTTTTGCACTTGATAATACTCTTCTAGTCGTTATCTTTGTACAGCCATCACTCGTGGACACAAAATTGTGTCCTAGAAATCATGCACCCGAGGAATATTTGTAATCGGTGCCTTTTCTGGACGTATGCCTGTGCCATAAAGCAAAGTTGTTCCTTTTGATCAATACAATACCCCCAAATTGTTATTTTACAAATTATGTCAAAGGTGTGCCGTCTGTTGCTGCGAAACAAAGCATGAACCGATGGAATAAACATGTCTATAATGTGGGGAACTACAATGTGGGGAACAATCGGAGGCATTTTAAAGAAAATCTTATATTAACTTTTATTACTATGGAGCTACCTTAAGTTACGTTCTTATTGGCTAGTAAAACGAAGTCGTGAATTTTTTCAGTAGGGAGTATTTCGTAAAGAACGTGTTTTGTAATTACTTCGTCTTTCGGGTTTTAACGGCAGTCAATTGAAAACCACGCTACTGGATTTCGTGATTACGTCAATGAAATCAGAGGAAAGAAAAGCTTAAATGCCATAAGATGATCCGATCTTCATCATAGCATCATTAGTCGCACGAGTCGTCGTGTGTGTGCAATCACACAATAGAGAGGGTTTAAGGTTTCGAATCAACTGAGTCATAATGCCTGCCACAACCAAATGATGCTATGGACCAATGGCATGTCCTGATTAGGATAAAGATTGACTGTGACTGACGTTTTCTGTTCCTAGATTTGCGTTACTATTTCCGTTAACTGCTCTTACAGTTAGTGCTGCTAATACTGCTGTTACTCTTACTGCTATTGTCATCGTTAATATGTAGCGGCAACATCAGTAGCTTGTTAAGAGTGACTGAGTCAGTGAGAGTGGCTCATGATAACACTATAAGTATTTTGTCAAATAGTTTGTATCCGGGATTCTCTTGTGAATGTCGTGTTGAGATTGGTTTTTAAGAGACTGATCTTGAGTGAATGGTTTGCGTCCAGGAGTATCAGAAGACTGCCTGGAGTGGGCCGGCATCATCTGCGAAGGTCTCTAGAAAGCTGAGTTGTTTAATCATTGAACATTTTCTCCCTCTTGCACAAGCGTCGGCAAAAGTTTCTGCATGATCTTATATAACACGTCTGGGAAATACTCTTCCTTAATAAGGAACGGCTGAAAGTAATTGCAGTTTAAAAGCAAGATAACATATCCCGATTAGTCATTTATGATAGAGTTCACCAGACACTGAACTGAATGATAGTGTTTTGTAAAGTAGTTGATTACTTCTGTGCAGATAGTTACAAGTCACTTACAAACCGTTATTTAATAAGCGTCTTTTGGGGCGGTATAATGCGATTAGTGGCCACCAAATACTGATTTGAAAGTCACTGCCAAGTTGGAAAGGGAAAACAGACCCGCAGCAAGACTCATTCAAGCTGCAAAACAGCAATGATCGTTTTTATACCACGGAGTAGTATAATCTGCCTGGGACGAACCTAGCCAAACAGTTCTTTTGTTTAGTTAGTCTGGAATTAAGACGAGCACCAGACAGATTAAACGCATATACGAAATATCTCGGAAATTGCATGTTCTAAGACGCTTTTAGAGTGGATAGCTACATACATACTTACATAGTTTATTTGAGTAAGTTAGAATAGCGCAGCCAAAGGCCGATGTGGACCTACTTAACAAATAATTAAGAATACTAAAATAAGTAAAACTATTTACAAAAACAGATCTAGATAAAACAAAGTTTACGATACATTCATTTGTAAGGTAAGCTCAATGTATTAAAAATAATTCAAATCCTTGGATTTCACTGTATCAACGGCAACTTCTGTATTAAAAGAGAAAGCCTCCAAGTCAGCTTTTGACTTTTTTATGGAAGCTTGAAAACTATTTAGACTACTCGAAACATTAGTCATTTTGTTCATGTAGTTCCATATGACGGGTCCTCTGTACCTTAACTGAGGAATTTCTTCCAACTTCAGACTTTGGCCTGGGTGTAAACATCTGATTTACAGCACGTAAAGAGGCACAGTCAAGAGGCACATTTCTTTTGTTTGTTTGCCCAAGTTGGTGCCAGACGGACTATATATACATCTCCGAGATAAAAACTGCTAATATCATTGTACTCTTGTGTGCAAAATATCTAGGAAATTGCTTCTTTCAAGACACTTTAGAGTGGATAGCTCTCCAAGAGGCACTTTCTGTCTTGTGCACGCACCACAAAATCAGTTAATGTTTACCTAAGTTGGTCCCAGACGGACTATGTGTACATGTCTGAGATAAAGACTGTGAGTATCATTGTACTCTTGTGCGCGTTCGCATTCCAAAGAAACGAGAACGTGGACGAACGCGCAAAATTTCGTGTTAAGTGGACATTTGGTGAAAAGTTGAGTGGACTGCTGTGTTACTTTCATCATGATACAAAATAAAAATAATTAAAATAAAATAAAAATCCCAAAGCCTAACCAAGCCGTCATTGCATGTAAACTCCAGTCATCTCCAAAAGTGCGACAGTGCGTGCAAGCGGACGCAAGCATAAGCACAAGTACAAAGAAAAGCTTCCGCTTAAGCTTATGATTGGGATTGTCAGACTTGTATCAGTGGCCAAAACCAGGCTTAACCTTAGAGCGGTTTTAATTGACTGCGAGTCGTAAAACCAAAGCCTCAGTAATCAAGTAACCACAAGTGAGTAAGTAACCACAAGTGGCGCAAACAACGCGATGAGCCAATCAGAATTCGAAGCAATTACATTTAGCCTGCTCAAAGCACGGGAAAATACGCGCGTGCAAGTCGTAATTGGATTTGGTTTTGGTTCTTATTGGTTGAAAACTGGCGCGAGATTTGTAACAAATCACTAAGCGTAGCAATCGCAATCATTTAATTACTTTCGACAGTCATTTGAAAAGCGCTTGATGTAAACAAATTATTGAATGGCACACGCCAAACGACACTCGACATTGCACGCGCAGTTCCTAAAAGCAACGTCACAATGGCATACTCCGGTCAGGTTTCTTTTACGAGACCGTCTGCGGTTCATAAATGCTTCTTGTCTTTCAATTTTACTGATGTTCGTGATGTACCTTTGATCCTCAGAACATTGTCAAGTTTGTGAGGGCCGGAGAAGTACCTAAAGACCACAGCTTTTGTTGATAAAGAGAAACTTCAAGCATTCCCTAGCGACTTGCAAGTCTTCCTGATAGATCTGATACATGCTGCCTTAAACAAGGTATTGATGACACTGTAACCATGGCCTTAGCTGTTCGATACCTTTGTCTGCTCTTAAGGAATTGAGTGTCGAAAGTAATTTCTTGGTTGCTTTGGTTTTGTGTTATTTCTTGTAGTGATTGGCTGAAAGATCGATCTCTTACGACAGTCACAGCCAATCAAACTGAGGCAAAAGCGAAACCAATTTTTGACTTCGTTTTACCCGTTTTCCCGCACTTGGGGCCGGCTGCACGCATTTGGTTTGTGTTATGATTGGCTCATTTGAATGTCTGCGTCCACGCTGATTGGTCAAAGTAATTCCCTTTGGTTTTGGTTTTGGTTTTATGACACTCAATTGAAAACCGTTCTAACAGTGCACGACTTACAGAAGCCAATCAGAGGCGTCCCTACTTGGATTAGCCCAGAAGTTAGTGATCCCTGGTGCAGACCAAAGGGATCGCAGCTAGCTTTGCGTGGGAACCACATTTAGTTTTGTAGCGTCGAAATTTCGTCCTAATGACTATGAAAATCAATATCATCTGTTCTACAACTGGACATAAACTCCTTGATTGCCGCCTGATGTTTCTTTCTGTCTTTCTATTTTTTGATCATGATTTTGGGCTGAAGCCCAAGCCCTGGTAGTGCTATAGTTACCTTAGCAAGGTGGTTACTTTATCTATTGCAAATTTCTCCTTTTTTTTTGTTTTGTTTTTCGCCGTCGTGTACATGTTTACAAGGAAGCTGGGTTATTAGAGTTTTCTAACGCTAGTAACGGTAGCCGTCTTGTAAACGCTCTACTAGGGACAACTCGCCTCTGGACCCGTGACAACTTTTTAACGCTTTACATTGTGTCTGCATGCCATCCATATTCCCACCAGCTGTACACG
>BLFK01000033.1:1147217-1148866 GCA_014634185.1 Astreopora myriophthalma
TTGCTCAACAGTATGGTAGTAGTTAAGATATTTTCCTTAAAGATATGCAATTAATTTTGACGTACAAAATTGTAAGGAGGAAGTGAAATAAACGTCTTGTTTACTTATGTTTAACTGATTCTCTCTACCTTCTCGGTTGGATTAAGGGGAGTGTGTTGGTTAGGGGTGTTTGTTTTGTACCCACGGCAGTATGTTTTTACATGCGCTCTGAATCCTCTCTGCCATGTTAATGCTTTCTGTTTTGCAGTGCTTTGATTGAAGGAATGGCAAAGAGGATAATCCATTCGCATGGTCTTTTATCTCTCGCATCTACCACATTTGCTTTTTTTCTCCTTCGCTTTTCACCTTTATCCACTGAGGATGCCTTACTCTCGTTTAGTTTGATCAGATCCCAGACAACCCAATTAAACAAATGAACCCAGTAAAAAGTAATTGAAGTAAGGCGACTCTGCTTGTAAAATGCGACAGAAACAGTCGTCTGAAAAGTGTTGGGAGCGGGAACACTCAACGGGGACGTGCGGCCCGATAGGGTATGGTTTTCAGGGTGTTTTATCTTGAACGCGGTATCGATTTCATCACTTTCTGTCTTAAACAGGGTATCGCTACATGATCTAATGGCTCAAACAGGATAAGCTTTAGATGTTTGTTTTTAGAAGCCTTACTACAAGCCGCCAGTTATTGGTGGGCTCCCCTTGACTTTGATGATTACAGCTTATTACACTACAAAAAAAGATAAGTGGTAACCGCAAAACGTTGTCGCTGTTTATTTGCGATTTCAGGTGACTCAGGTGTTTAAGCTGACTGTGTACAATACAACTGATCTGTGACAGAAACAGATAGCGGTAAGAAACTATCTATTGCATGATTATTTCATTCTAGTCTTAAACAGGGTATGATTTGGGGTTAAATATCTTAGATAGGGTCAGAAAAATCAGAATTCTGTATTAAACGGGATAGGGAAATCAGACACAAATTGTGTCTGTTGAGCACCCCTCCCAGGGGGACGGGGTGGGGGGTACATATAATACAGGGGTATCTGCCGGCTCGGTTGCATATGGTATTACCGTTTCAAGCGATCGAAATAAGATGTCTGGCCTTAGGTAGTAAATCTTCGTGATCACGTAAGTGACTATTTTGAGAAGTTCCGCGAGTTCGCTGCTTCCATAGGTGGTTTACTCGTTACCTCATCGCTGCTATGTTGGTTGACGAAAACAATAGGTCTACCATAAGCTTCTTTTGTTCGCCAACCAGCATTTGAGTGTACATTTCTCCATTGGTATCTGTGTATAGTTCGGCCAGTTCCTCAGATTCGCAGATCCGCAGTTCCACGTTTTCTCAGTATCACGGTTTCACAGTTTTCAGTTCTGCAGTTCTTCCACCATTTACAGATTCGTGAGATTCCCATTCCTCTGATACCCTTGGACAAAATATGTGCGTTTTAATATGGAACAGCAGACCACGGAACCTATCAAACTCCTACCAACTTATCAAAACGGCGAACTATTGTTTTGTGGCGTTAAGATGCGATTCCCGACGTCGCTGGTTATGAAGTCCCTACCTCAGGACCCGACAACGCCACCGGGATTGAGGAAGTGTTATTTCCGATTATTTTCAAGTTTTGCCGTAGTTTACGCGCAAATGTCGCAATA
>BLFK01000034.1:5939-18081 GCA_014634185.1 Astreopora myriophthalma
GGGTGGGAGCGGGGGGGGGGGGAAGGGTCCTTGTTCGCTTGTTCCGGAAGTAATTCCGAACTTTTTCCCAGCTTTTTGATCCCTGAAATGCTTTGTGTTCCTTTGTCCCCTGAGATATTTTGTCTTTTGTTCCCCTGTTCCCCAGTTTAAATTAGTCATGTTCCCTTGACCTCTGGGGCTCCCTGATATAGAGAATCCAAGTCCGTTTTGGACTGAACTCCGGAACGGGCAACTTATCGGCAAGCACAATTCTCCAATATCACGTAAATCCTCCATTTTCGCGTAAGCGAGGTAATGAGAAGATTTCTCTGAAACCACTGGAATAAACACCACTCGCATTATGGCGTCATTTTACTACCGTACCAAGACCAGAATGCTATGTGAAAATGCTTTCTTATTCAGATTTTCCTACTCTGCTGGGAATAAAGAGACAATTGGTAACATTTGTACAGGTAATCACATGATTTCAAGTGCAGTTTGGAATAAATAAGCACAAGTACATTTTTTCAAAGACTAACAAAAATTTGTGGTCTTTGAAAAAATTTACGAGTGATTATTTATACCAAATTGCACGAGAAAAGTCATGTGATTACTCATTTATAATATTCATGAAAAAATTGCGAGATAGCTTAACATAATTATGCAGAAGCAACGCAGGGAAATCACATGCAAAAATAATTTATTCAAACCCTGCAAATACATCATCACGCGTTCTGTCAAAAAAAGTTTCTCAATGTTTTTTAAGCCGCAAAAGTTTTTTCCCTTTTCTGCACTGAATTACCTTTCTTCTGCATCCAGTTTCCTAAAAGCTCTTAGCCAATCAGAATCGAAAAAGTTTTTCATGTGTATTATTAGCCTGAAGACAGAAGCCACTTAATGCATTCTGGTCTTGGTAGTAAATTACGTCATCATGCAAATGACGTTTGAAACTCCTATCAAAAGAGATGTAGCTTCCTTTATTCCAGAACTTAATTATGCAGACATTTTGCCAACTTGCATTTAGACGGGCAAGACTTGACGTTTTCCAATACCACTTCTGAAAATTCTTGAACGTAATGTTCAAAGAATTTACGCTCTTTCCTGAAAGTAACAACACATTTTTGCATCAACTTGTTCTGCATCGTTATTCCCGATCATTCATAACGCACTCCTTGCAGCACTTGCTTCGTGCGTGTCCAGAGCTTTCTTCTTCACGTTCAAGTTCTTTCCGGTTGAACAAGCTAATAAAGGAGAAGCGAAGCGCATATCAGTACGATCAGTACGTATAACGCTTTTGCCTTTCTCTACACGCAAACGTGCAAACGTGCATTCTATTCAGCTAAGCCGTAACGCCGATGTAACGAGGACAGCCCTTGCTCCAATATAGTTGTCAAGCTTCTTTTTCTTCAATGTGATCCTTTCATAACTATAGCCCCTCTACTTGCCGAGTTTTCTTTTCTTCCGGTTCATTGCATTTGCTTCCCCTTTCTGGGTGGATAACATGTGTTCTATTTCCTTCACTTTACGCAAACGCTCTTGGTCCCTGGAAAAGAACGAAAGACGACTTCAGTGACTCATTGCAGGGAGCAGATATCAAAGTTTTGGCCCTCTAAAGATCAACTAGCAAAACGTTAAGCGTAGCCAACTTTAGCTGTAACACCTATGTACAAACGCCTTGCCATTTTTTATATGCACTTTGTTAAATGTTTTCAATAGTTTTATTCATTCTTTTTATTGTTTTCACAGTGCCGTCTTGGTGTTAGTTTCGTAATTAGTAGGTCTTGTTCAAGTGTTGAATCTGTAAATTCTTTCTGTCACGTGTTTTCGTTAGTTTTCTATCAATTGTCCACTAGTTTCATGTAAATTTGTTACAGAGAAAGGGAGAGATAGTATGTGTTTCTATTTTGATTTACGATTTTCAAAACTTCTAGAACCGGTTTTCAAGAGTTAAAGTGTTTCTAGTAGTCGTTTTTTAGCAAAATGTGAGAGAAAAGTTTCTATCTTTGTTTGGAAGTCGCGTTCTAGAGTTTACCATAGCATACGGCAATACAACCTACAATTCCCAGTAGGCCTTTCAGAAAAGTGCTCTGCGATGTGCAGAGAGAAGCTTAGCAATAAGAAAATGTGCATAATTTTTGCACTCGTACTAAACAACCAGAATTCAAGATGGAGACCACAGGCCCAACGTCATTTTGACTCATGGAAACAAGTGCCAGCCTTATCGTACAGAGAACCCCCTGAACTGGACAGAAAACTGACAGAATAGATCGTATGTTCAACAAGAAACCGCCCTTCTGAGTTCAGCGTGGATCTACCGAGTGTTAAGGTCTGAGCACCGATTTGATACCGGTCAGCTTTCAGTTATTGTGATGGGTACCTCAATTTAAATATTTACATATCTTAAGAAAATTCGCGTTTTTCTTGCCTTGTTAGTCTAATAGATGAAACGAGTGATAAGGATTCGATGCGTTCATTTTTCTGAATTTTTCTTCCAACTTTATGTTGAGTTGTTGAGTTTCACTTCCACTTGTACTAACATTCCGTTGTACTACTGTCAAAGGAAATGCTAATAAGGCATTTCCCAGTTCACATCAGCTGCTCTTTCAAAGCGAGTCTAAGTGCGAAGTCTTTCCTATGAAAATGAGTTCTTATTCATATGCAAAGTTAAACTCATTACCATCACAAAACGTTTGCACTTAGCCTCCCTTTGAACTGGAGAATGGCCTTTTGTTCTCCAACTCTTGACTCGAGGCTTAAGGACCCAGTATTGCCCATTACGCTTCACGCGCCTTTCTTGTTGTTTTGGTTTTCACGGGAGCGAGGCGCCTATTGTTTTTCGAGTGATCCCAGCGCGCAGTGCATAATGGGTAATACTGGGTCTTTAAATTGTTTGATAAATCAAATGAAGCTATGATCCTCGCAGATACGAACGCAACAACAACATATGATTCCTTTTATATATCATTTGTTTGATAAATGTTGTGGTATTTTTCGGAGAGGCCCATTAACAACCTAGCTTATACTGAAAACGGAAAAAGTCCATTCTGTTCTACTTACCTTTGCAGCTGTTCTTGAAGTTTTTGTTTAGCCAGGAACTGGTTGTCTTTTCTGATTTCTCTTATCGCACCCTATGGAGTACCGAGAAAACAAAAACATGGATTGGAACACAGACACTACAAGCGGGCCTGACTCAGTGGTGTCAACATGCTTTCATCGAGCCCGAAAGTAGCCTGCGTGTAGACGTCTCCCATTTCAATGGTTGCACGCGGAAAGGAGATGTCGTCGTAACGGCATCGCTAATCGTGTTCTAGCCTCGTTTGCCGCTTTCAAATTTCTGACCAATGACAAAGTGCGCGGTACTTAAGTTATGTTATAAAAAAAAATTACTTTATTCAAACAAGTCTGCACCGATAAAGAATTGCACTGCACTAGGTCGCCATCCCTCCTCACTCGAAGCAACCTCCAAAATCCTTACAATGTGAAGCAAACTTCCCATCTCTCCCGATGTGAGGTAACCTCCTTATCCCTTCAGATTTAAGGTAACATCTCAGTTCCTCCCTAAGTAAGGTGAGCTCCCAATCCCTCCGAATGCAAAGCAACCTCCCAATCTATCCCTCCTCTTGACTCGCCAGCTTCCTATCCGTACCCTTATGAGGTACCATTTCCGTCTTTCCCAATGCGATGCAACAACCTTATCACCCCTTCCCCCAATGCATAGTTAATGGCAGGAGACCATCCCTCTATTAACTATACCCAGTGTGAATATACTTCCCCAACCTTTCCGTGTGAGGTACCTCTCCCCATCGCAAAGAGCAAAGCATTTAAAGAAAGCATTTTCTTTAGGTGCTAAGAAATAATCCACAACATTCAAATGAACAGGAACAAAAACAATACCTTGAATTCTTTCCTGTACTTGTATTTCAGCTTCTGCCTCTCGTTGGCCGCTTTACTCCCTCCTCCTCGTCTTGATCGAATTTCGTAACTTCAGTTTAAAATAACAATATAATCTGGTTACACAAAAACAAAGCCGAAAAATCGTTATTGTACACACGGTACAATAATGCGAAAATTCTGACAGTGCTTCAGAAAATCTAAACTTTCATTCCCAAAAGGTTGTACAAAGTAGGAACTTATTCCCACTTACTGTTCCCGGAATTTCGGCTCACATGTCTTGATGGCTTCGGGCTTGCGGGCTTGTAACGTTAGATGTTTTCGACTCAAGCTATTGTCATAAAGCTGATTTATTCTTGAGATAAGAGGGTTGCGAAGATCCTTTACGAGACATAAAAGCATCAACCTAGCATGCCTTGTCTTTTGTCTTTGTCACAAGACATATCCAGAGAGTGGTTCGATAACACCAAAATCAAAGTAATTACTCTGGCCAATCACACTGAACGCAGGCAAAGGAATAAGCCAATCAGAAGACCAAGCGGATGTAAATCGGTCCAAGTCGCAGTTGCTTTGGGTTTGTCTCTAACTGGTTTAGAAAGTGGTGCGAGACTTTTCGGTCAAGGGAGCAGGAAGGGATGAGGCCGCTTTACGGTCGTTTAATTCTGCCTTTTTTAAAACAGAGTACGAATAAAGTTGTTGTTGCTGTTGTTATTGTTGTCATTGTTGTCATGAACAGCGCAAAACATGACCATACATAGAATGATGAATTTATCGGTAGCAAGAGCTGAACATATGACCTTTAAGTTCGGACGCTCTACCACTGACCTACAGCAGACTCACGGGCTTAAAATTCACCATCTTCTATGCTACAATTGCGAGAATCAAGTGAAGCTATGATCCTGGCAGTTATGGACGCAATTTTAGCAATTGCGTAGAGAAGTCTGAACAAATTCTGGACTTCAACGGAATTTGAACAGTTCAATATATGATTCATTTCATATCATCTGTTGGTTCTTCATCACGGGAACATTTGAACCCACAAATGACCAGCTCCCAACACCAGTGGCTTCATAGCTCAGTTGGCTAGAGCGTCGCACTAAACTTTTTCAAGCTTCTCTACGCAATTTCTTAAATTGTGTCCATAACTGCGAGGATCATAGCTTCACTTGATTTCATATCCGCAGTTCAATACATCATTCATTTCATATATCATTTGATCAATTGTGAGAATCCCACCATTTTGAGCCAGTTTGATGGCTTAGCTCTGGCGAGTCTATTGTAGCTCGGAGGTAGAGCATCTGAGCTAGAAGTTATTGGAAGGTCATAGGTATGACTCCTGTTAGGAGCACTAACAGGAGCCCGCGTCATTATTGCTTACCAATAAATTAGGGGGTTTACGAAACGAAACGACAACACCGACGACCACAACGAGAACGCCACAAAACAATACGTTTTGTGAGCAAAACCAATGGCTCTGCACGCTCTGAACGTGCGTTTTACATTTTAGTACATTTCTTTGCTGCCATCTCCTAAACAACGACGTGAAATGACCAAATTTAAAGTTCTGTGGAGGAATTTATCGCATGACAATGAATTTCAGTCTTAGTTATCTCTTTACGCTTCTAACCCGCTCATACCAGTTTAATTCCTTGACTGTTACTACAAATTTTAAGTGCGGAACGAAATGACATAGTTGCGAAGTGATACCAATAACACGATCTCGTATTTTTAAATGAGGACCTCGTAGCCGTCGTCGTTTCGTAAACTCCCTATTTATTATTCCATTTCCTCACCGGGCTTGAGTTTCACTATCGTCTTTACTACATGACCATACATACCTCCACAGAAGCAGGATAAAGATCAACAGGTATTCTGCAACGAAATAAAACAAAAGGTACATTGCAGGAGCAAAATAGAAGCTTTAATAGTATTGTTCAACAATGAACAAATTACCACCTATTCAAGTTGATAGCCGTTCCCGATGCACTGCACGCGCACAATCCAAAAATTCACGATTCAAAGCTGCTGCTTGTTTCCATCTCTTCGACACTTTCTAGAGTTTACACATAGTGCTCTTCCTCCAACTTGATAAGTCTGGTGCCCGTTTTTTGAAAGCCCCGAAAACGCTTAGCGTCCGAAATGCCATTTGTATGTAAAACTACGATCCGCTTCTTCTAGAATGCTGGTCCTTTAACATGTTTGCAAGGTAGGAAAAGAAAAAGAAATGCCAAGCTTTCATTCTTGGAAACGTTTTCGTTCAGAAAACGATACAGTAGGAATTGTGGCACCTGAAATAGGCCCAAAACGTTTCGGGCCATTTGAGAAACACACGCCTGGGGCCGGTTTCGGAAACGTCCCGAAAACGTTGCGGGCCCGAAAAGCCATTTGTAAAACTGCGATCCGTTTATTCTAGAATGGCGCTTTAACAGGTTTTCAAGTCAGGAAAGGAATAGCAGCGTTTCAGGATCAGAAGCGCTTTCGTTTTTAACGGATACACTTGGGACTGTGGCCCCTGAAATAGCCCCGAAAACTCTCGGGTCTTTTGAGAAACGCACACCTG
Source organism: Astreopora myriophthalma (assembly GCA_014634185.1). Taxonomy (NCBI): domain Eukaryota; kingdom Metazoa; phylum Cnidaria; class Anthozoa; order Scleractinia; family Acroporidae; genus Astreopora; species Astreopora myriophthalma. The sequence continues at coordinate 12,370 of BLFK01000034.1, forward strand.
GGCCGAGTTGTTCGAAGCAGGGTTAGAGCTACACCGGGATAAATACCATGACAGCCTATAGCTTTTAACTGGACTTAACCCAGGGTTAGCGCAGCGCTAATCCTGCTTCGAACGATACGGCACTGACTGATCCGAGTTGCTAAAACATGGTTAGCACTAACCATCGGTTAACTCCTCAGTATCAAAACCTAGAGGTTACAGCTTGGTTAGAGTTAGGGGTAGGGTTAGGGTTAGGGTTAGTCCGGTTGTCACGGTATTTATTCAGGCGGCAACCTTGCTTAGAGCTTTAGGGTTAGCATTAGATCCCGTGCCACACCCCCTCAGGACACTTTCTGGCGTTTACAAGATGCAATATTCCACACGCTTCTGAGACTACCCGTATGACGCACGCGTGAGAAGAATCCTTGGCATCATATAGGGAACTGAGAGGAGAGACCTTTAACTAACCTACCTTTAACTAACCTACCTTTAATTAACCTACCGTTTTGTGGCGTCGACGCCGACGTCAGATAAGCTCTTTACGTTGAGAGAACCCAGATGTACTGAACAGCTGATGGAGAGAATAACATTTTTTAATAATACTTTTTGCCTACAGTTTATAATGGCTATGTTGTCTATCCTGGTAGCATCGTGCGTACCTTTGCAGATGATCTTTCACCGATGCAACAATTTCAAAACTGGCAAGAAGATCTTGATACAAGTCGACGAATTTGTTCAAAACAGACAGACAATGACTTAGCGAATTAACCCTGCAGATAAAAAAAATTACCCAGTTATTTGACAGTTATATAGGAGCTGTCTTTCTTCCCAACCTCATAGGAAGGGAAATAGTTTAGTAAGGCACTGAGGAAAGGGACTCTCGGAAAGCACCCCACCCCCCCGAGAGAACGGATCTAAAGGAAAATTGTACAATCCCTTCCATTTGGAATGATCCACTCCATTTCAGAAATTATGGGCCAGCCGTTTCCAGACGACACTGGTGCATTTGGTAAGCTAACCATCTCCGATTAGGACAAGCTCCGTCGCGCACGGAAAAACCAGATGCAATCGCTGGCCAAAGCAGAGTGCTGCTTTCGGCGGCTAAGCTTGGGACTAAAACAGCAGGGAAGACTGTAACTAATCATAAGCATGCATTGCGCGAATGAGAGGCAAGTGGGAAAATTGGGATTGGTTTTGCTTCCAATACAGAGGCATAAAAACAAAACAAGAGCAAAAAATGAACAAATAATATAAACAACCCACAAATGCCCTTTTTGATCTGTGATGTAACACGCTTTACCTTATTTCGTCCGTCGTCAGCTCTGCTTCCGTCACTTCTCCGAGTGTCTTTGTGAGCGGTAAAGATTTGACAACCAAAGAGCTGAAACGATTTAGATATGGGCTTCTTTAAAGGGCACCTGATCTCAAATGTTTTCAGTGCGCTGTTAAGGTTAACTCTTCTTTTTTCCTCGAAATTTCACCTTTAATGCATCCTTAGAGTTTGCTAGCAGTTGTGTGACCCACGACTGAGCTGGTGAGAGGCCTGGGTCTGTTCCTGACATGACGTCACAAACCGCTTTGCAATGTAAAAATTCTTTGAAAACAAAGGAGTATGTGACGTCATCTCATTAATAGACCCACGCCTCTCAATACCTCGGCCATGGAACAATGGCCTGCCGTAAAATAGCCTGTGCGACCATTAAAAATGATATCTCGAGGATACCAGGCAAAGTATGTGTTATGGTGTGGAGATTTAACTTCTGTGAAAGAAAGCTTTTGACGTGCACTATAATAAACACTTTAGACATTCAACCACAATCGCAAGAAACACGAGTGTTCCTTGAACTCCTGATAACTCGAGCCGTTCCTTACGTCCGTTGAAAGTTTCGGTTATCGAGAGTTAATGATTTAACTTCCGCCATAAGAACGTGCCTTTCCGAGGTCTCCTTACCACTTGCTCATTTTCCTCTTCTTTCCCCATAATTAATATGTTGCAATCCGTTTTTAATTTATTGAAAGCTGCACCTTATGTCAAAGTACACTCGGTGTACTAATTAGTCGTAGTAAATTTAATAATCATATTATTGTATTTGTCATCGTAAATAAAAAATAGTGTGATAGCGTAGAAATTGACAGGAGACTATATTGCCAATGCAAAAAGCAGAAACGTTTGGGTTATTTATTCCTAAAAAATGAACTTAAAATCTTGGATTGGACCGTCAAACTTACCTAGCGTCGGATTGAAGCAGAAGAAGATCTCGCCTCTTGCTGTTTTCTTTAAATGGCAAAACAAGCTATGCTGCAAGGATGGACGGTATTTTAAATCATTCAACCGTTCATCACGGAGGAACCAATACCAACAAGATTTGAAAATTCGCTTTGTAAAAGAAAAAAAAAACATGAAACTGAAAACAAGAGCAACACTGGACGATCCTGTTAAGCCGCTGTTTTCAATCACAGCCGCTCTATACACGTTCCCTCCCAAAAGTGACTTTTTGTATAGATTTTCCTCTGCCTTGCAACAGGTGACTTCTTGGTGCATGGCAAACTGCGGAGATAACCATTTTGTACAGTTTCTCCTTACTAGTCAACTCCTCATCTTGCAATAAACAAATTCTGAGAAAATCCGATCAATACACTGTGTGTCAACGTGGGCATTTGCCCAATACCTACGCGTGCTGCCCTCTTTCTTCGACGCCACACAGGAAATTCCACACAGGAAATTCACTGCTTCGGGCACCACTCTCTTGGATAAAGATATGCACTGCAAAGAAAAACTAGACGATTTAGACTCTTTCATTTCAAGGGAACCTTGAAAAGGATTAGGTCATCTCAGGCATGGCGGAGCGTATTTTGAATTTGAGAGGGTCGGGGGGAGGGGGGGTTACAAGCGTGCGCCCGAGTCGCTAACTTGTTGGGGGTTCGGGGGAAATCCTTTGCCTGAAAATTTTTAAATCTTGAAGCTAGAATATGTAACTTTCAGCATTCAAATTTGATTTTTTGCCTGAAATTGGGGAGGGGCTAAAGCCACCCCAGCCTCCCTCCGACTCCGCCGTCCCTGCATTTAGTCAACGTAAGGATGTTCGATCCTGTGAAACGAAGACAAGCAAACAAACAAACTAACAATGAGACAAACCTCCAGAACGAGATCGCAAACAAAAAGGCCTCGCAAAACATCTCCAATACACCGTACTGGACACTGAAATAAAAGCAAGGAGGTCTGTGGGTGAAATATGCCGCTTTTTTACTGTTAGTCCAACTGCGTACAAGTAACTACGTGTTCTCATGTTGCAATGAAATTCCTGAAATATGAAGACTGAATATGTCTAGAAGAGGCACATAACAGGACGTCGATTGACCAGAGGTTTACCACCCAACAAGGGCATCAAATTTTTCAAAATCTCAATTTGCGCATGTGCGCATCAAAAGAGTTAAACAATAACCTCTTACTGATCTCCGAGGGATTGCTATGCTGCCCCTGCTAATTTTCGTTCGCAAATACAACTAAGAAAAGGCGAATATTTAGGTAAAACAACGTTATTTGAGTCACAAAAAGTCTACTAAGTCGTGACAAGGGCTTATTACGTCACCCACCTCCGCCAAAACTTGTGCCATTAGCACCATGGACGGGGTGCAAACGGCGTGTTTAAAATCTGACGTCGAAAACAACATGGACACGACCAGCAGATTCAGCAACTGAAAGCAAATATTGATTCGTGATTATCAGTTGTCGAAAAAGAAATGGATTTTCGCTGTGGAATACCTTCTGGGCTCTGGGAAGGGGTGAGACCTGTAAAAGAGAGGCGGCCATCAATAACAACTATCAATTGAAGAAGTGATCCTCACACTTTCTGGACAATTTAAGCAATTGTCTCATATATGCACTTGAAAAAAATCAAGTGACTTCAACGGGATTCGAACCCACGACCTCTGAGATGTCGGTGCAGTGCTCTTACCAACTGAGCTATGAAGCCACCCAGTTGAGAGCAGGTCAATTTGTTGGGCTCATCCGTGTTTTCCCGTGAAAGGAATGATGAATGAAAGAAATGATTATGAAGTGCGGGTCAGATATGAATTGAAGAAGTGATCCTCACACTTTCTGGACAATTTAAGCAATTGTCTCATATATGCACTTGAAAAAATCAAGTGACTTCAACGTCTCACATAATGGGCTTGGGACCCTTCCAGACAACAAAAGGGAGCTTTAGCAACCAGGATGGCAACTTCAACGGGAACATCCCAAAACAATCGTTGTGCCCGCACGTTTTGGCGTCCTCCCGAAAAATGGTCAAATGACCAAAATCAGCGGCTTGGGGAGAATGTCAGCAGAGGACGTTGAAAATTTTTTTCTCTTTCCAAAGTGGAACACCGCTCATACCAGTTTCATTTTTGGACAACAGGCGCACATTCTACTTATTGAAAGAGTTAAAATAATCAAGAAGTGATTACAACGAGGCGGATTTCTATTTTGAAGCGGCGTTCCCGTTGCTGTCCTCTTTGCTGAAACTCCCCAATAACGCTAACAACAGAAACAATGCATCTAACCCTAAAACCGATAGCTGCTGCTATCTTGAGCTTTCAAATTCCATGATTTTCCGTAACCTCTTCCATGACCTTTTCCACATTTTTCCGTGTCCTAAGGTTGAGCTGTCACTTTCGAAAATTATAAAAACTACCCTTCTCCTAAGTTATTTTCTAACACAACTCGCCCTTATTTTGTCCTCGCTTCGACATCTGCAGTAGTTGATCTATACCATACATAAAGATTTTCCATGACTTTCGAGTACCCAAAATTAAATTCCATGACTTTCCAAGCCTGGGAAATGAAATTCTTAAATTCCGTAACTCAGTTTGCAGGTTTTCTATGACCGCTGCAAACTCAGTAAAATGACTTAGCAGGAATCGATAACATGCATCCACCGCACGACTAATAAACGAAAAGAAGAGAGAGATTTCAACCAACCAACATGTGGGGGATGACTAGATATCGCCGCTCACCTCAGGCAAACCCGGGAACATTCCTTTTCCGCCTGAAAACAAAGAAAACAAACAAGTGTACAAAGACAACAAGACGTGAGTGGCTTTGATGAAATTTCAGTAATATCGAAAGATGAACTTTCAATTGAGTGAAGAAAGTGATGACGAAATTGCTTTGGTTTGCTCTATGACCCGATCAAAAAGCTTGTGTGAACTTTTTAACCAATCAGATGCGGAAACTAATACCAAGGGCGACTTTGTCCCTCTCGTTTCCCCGCGCTTGGCGTCCACCGGCTGCCTTTACTTGCTTTGTGTTCTGATTGGTTGGTAAAACCAAGTCGTCAATTACTTCGATCTGTGATTGGCTGAAGAGTGCATTTCCTTCGGAACGTGATTGCCTGAGTCTGTAATCCCTTTGGATTTGGTTTCGGTTTCACCACACCCAATTGAAAACCGCTCGAACTGTAAACTATCTGTGATGAAGGCGGCCTCCGAAGTTCACGTTTAAATGAGTGTTATCTTTGGGGGAGTTAAGCCAGATTTTTACCTTGTCTATCACGATTCTCAGTAAACTTCTTTTGTATGTCCTTAACAATCTGCTGCATGTGTTTCGCTGAGTGGATAGGCGAATACTGTGCCACATCGAACAGGTGTCTGAAAGGACAAGCAGGAGCAGTAAGCGGCCATTGTTTTTGTTTTTTTTTTGTTTTTTTTTTTTTGGGGGGGGGGACAAGCAATGATCTTTTCCACAAACTA
>BLFK01000034.1:37952-70452 GCA_014634185.1 Astreopora myriophthalma
AACTCAACTCAAATCGAGATCGTCGGTCTACTCGTTGTAAATGTCAAACTTTAACTGTTTTTCGTTCTTTTATTAAAAAATGCAGCCTCTTTAATAAGCAGCAATCTCCATTTGCGCCGAAAGCTGGTCTTCAATATGCCGAATTGGCTGCAGAAATCCACTTTCATTTTGATAAGCCAGAGTTCATGTAAAATCGGCATTGTGTCGAATATAGCGAACGGGTCATCCCCAAAACTACTTCAGAATTATATGGATCTTGGTATTATATGAATGCAAATGGTCGTGTGTTTTTAACGTCAAACACAACAGGTTCAGCACATAAAAAGACCTGTCTGTCTGTTTATGTCACCAGTTTGCTCACAGAGCACTTTGATCTTTCTTAGTTTGAACACCGTTCATTCCAATTCAGCAAACTGGATTATTCACGAAAATATTTGGAAACCGTAAACTAGCAGTTTTAACTGACGTTTGCGTGGACGTCGCCGTAGTAGATGCTAAAGTCCCTGTAGTCCCTAACATCGCAGCTAAAACAACAATAATTGCAACATAGAGAGGAAATTCCCAATGATGCACGCTGATGACGGCAGCAAACAAATGCCTCGCGGAAAAAAAAAATCCCGCGAGTGACTTCAGCAGTTTGTATTTATATAAAACTGGGGAGAACTTCCGCAAAAAGTCAAACTAAACATGGCAACAAACGAACCAGCTGACGAGGTAGATCTGCGCACTTTTTCTTTGGGATTGGAGTTTTAACTCCGCGACTAGATTTCAGCTCTTGTCGAAAGCGTTCGACGCTGTACATCACAATCTCTTATTGTCCAAACTTGCTGCGGTCATGGCTGTTAATTGGTTCAAATCGTACCTCTTCAGCGGGAAACAAAGAACTGCGATAGCCAATTCTTTGTCATCAACCAACTAACGGGGTTACACAAAGATACGACGAACGAACGAACAGAAACAAAATGCGAACTTGTTGTGTTGTCAAAACTATCACTGCGAACTGGAATATTAACTACTTGTGGTCCTCCCAACGGTGAGACCCTCATTACGACTTATTCTTCTGCTCTTTCTTCTTTTCAACAATAGACCTATCACGGACTGGAAGTAATCTTGATTTGAAGACACATATTAATTTACTCCCACGTGGCATACTGGTACACAAGGGCAGTTGCGCATGCGCATACTAAATACCTAAAGAAAAACATGCAGGTACCTCTGGACATTTAAGCCTGAGCGGTGTACCATGACGAGTCTCCCCGAGATTTCGGCCCGCGGATCGCTTATACTTGCCACTTTCTGATACCTATCCCCGATAGGCAGTGAGGGAGAGAAATGTCGGCCCCTAGACCATACGTGACAGATCCCTTACGTACTCGCAGCTCAACTCCTTCTGCTTTATACTATGATTTGGAGCGATATATATTTGCGACTATAGTTGTCATGTCTTCCATATGGTAAGGATATTTTTTGGTACTAATTTGTAATACACGGAGTTGGCGCATGCGCATTTGCTAAGCATGACAAAACAACAAAAGGAACCACGCATTTTCCGGTAAAACTTTAAAACGCTGTCGCTTTTTCAGACATATTTTGTTGTATTTTATTGTTAGAATTCCGCGCGAACAAACGAGGACAATAATTTAACGTATACAATGACATTAACGTGTCTGGTTGGACAGGGGATGGACAAAAGAACTAACAAGTTATTCAAAAAGAGCAATAGCTCCTAATGAACTAGTGTTAAAAGTTAGAAAATGTTTGGTGCCTTCAGGGACTCTCCCGGACATTGGTTGGTTACAACTGTTTCTTTTTTAGCTGTTATATTCCCATAAGCATCTGTTCAAAAAGGTTGTTGTGAAAGAACAGCAACATGTAAAATCGCTATGGAGATGTAGAACGTCCACATTTCGTTTCGTTTTGTTTTCCTTTAGTTGAGTTTATTCCGGTGTTAAAAATGCAGTTTAGTCGATTGAGAATGAAGAATGTTTAGACCTAACAGAGAATCCAGCTGTCCGTAAAGTACATACTTTATACGAATCAGTTATTTGAAACGAAAGGAACTACGTATAACGCAATGCTTCACCTAAAAAGGTACTAATAAAAGTACAATTTTCAAACTGCTCCAGTTGAAGATCAGTGAATAAAACGTTCATGCATGCGTAATCACAAACTCGTGCACACTATGTGTCAACTATATGTCAACACCGGATCACCAGAGTGTCTGTAATAAAGAGGTTAAGTTTATATGACTTCGCTCTCTGGGGCCGAGATTTAGTGTCCGTTGTCCTTATTAGAGAGGGTCCGTATTATAGAGGGTTTTTTTTTTTTCAGAAAACGGGTGAGAATTTTTTCGGGACAAAGGGGAATGTCCGTTAAAGAGAGGTGTCCGTATTAGAGAGGTGTCCGTAAGGAGAGGTTCGACTGTACCTTCTCCATCAAAAATATTCTCATTATGATTCTGTTACAACTTTAACAAAGTGGGTAGGCAACTTTCCCTGTAAATGTGAATACACTCCTTCAAAAATATTATTATTACGATTCAATCTGTTAAAATACACTCCTTCAAAAATATTTCCATCACGATTAAATCTGTTAAAAGCTATTCAAACAAAGTGGGTAGGCAACTTTCCCTAACAAAATGTCTATCAATTGGTGTTGTTCTGAACGAAAGCTGACACCAAAGCTGAACGAAAGCTGACACCAAAGCTACCTCCATGCAATAACCTATAGTTTGCAGAGAATAGGTGGTTACTATCTTGGTTACTATGATCTTTATCTACACGCATATGAAAACAGAGGTGAATTTCACTCATTTCAGTCCTGAGATGACAGATTTACCGTATTAGATTGTTTCAACAGATTGAAGGCTTTGCTGTTTAGTCCTCCATGTTAAGTCCCCGCTGTCGCCCCCGCTTTAGGTAATCGCGTGCTGTTAAATCACCGCCCCACGGTCCCGGTTTCAATAGCATTTTGTTAAATCTACCGCCCACCGGGGCCAACGCGCCGTTAAAAGTGCGTTAAATCCCGGCTATGGAAGCGTCAAATCCCCGCTATGTCCCGGGGGTCGGGGGGCCGGGGTTTCAATTGACTGATGCAAAATGACGAAGTTCAACGTTTTGACAGGAACGTGAGCATTATGCCAATAAACCTTCCATGCTCATTCTGAACTTCAACGCCATTCAAACCAGTTCAGTCACTAATTCTTGGATAGTTAGCGAACGTTTTACATATTGAATGACTTGGAATAATCCTTCAGTGGCGACTACACGCAAACTCGAATTAGCTGTTGTCGTTGCATCTCTGAGCTCGTAACTGACACGGGAATCATGCCAGTTAGCTATTTACAAGCGCATCCAGCCGTGGAGAAGTCATTCATGTCTGTAGCCCGATGTAAAGGGATCCGGAATCCGGAATCTGGAATCCAGCAAAATTAGAGGTTTTGGAATCCGGAATCCAGGACATGGAATCCAGAATCCACATATTACAATGGCTTCGATGCATGTTTTTCAAGGAAATATGAGAAAAACAATGATTTGCCTAGCGTAGAAATAACATAAATAACTAAATATCAATGACGTGTAATTGAAAGTTTAGCCTGTTAAGGAACGGCTGGCCTTCATCGATAAAACCCTGTTTCACATTCTGAGGTAATTATTATTATGCTAGGAACTCGAGAGTCGATCTTGTGTTTGGAATCCCGAATCCACTTGGATCCTCTATATACTCTGCGGCAGTTTCATTCGATCTCTCTCGCTTGCAACCCTACACTTATCATCCTTCGAGCCGGACACGTTCTCCATTTTACACGAGTATAGCACATCGATTGAGAATGCCTACTCCCGGAGACGGCGCAGAACCTAATGTTACAGAACCTAGTGTCGCTGGTACTTCTAATCCCTGTGATTCGCCTCTCATTAACGAAGTCTTCTCGATGTTCAAAAGCTATCTTGAAGTTAAACTGGATGAGAAGAGTGAGCAGATCGAGTCCAAATCGAAGGTGGACAAGCAGGTTACTCTCATGAAATTCAAAGGTAACCAAAAGCAGTTTGAACATAATGCCCAGATCGACTCAATTTTTGATAGGTTAACCTCTGCAAATGATCCTGAAAACAAAGATGTGAGTATTGAAGGCAAGGAATTGATCCGTAAGCACCAAAAGTTGATCCGAATAGCCGATAAAAGTGCCGACGGTTGGCGAGTAGTGGACGAGTACGTCTCTGATGAATTGGCCTACGGTTACGAGGACGAGAAGTGGTTGAAGAAGGCTAAGGACGCGGCAAGCCGTAAACGAAGGCAAGCCACGCAAGCTCGCCACGGTCCAGAAACGAGAACCAAAACCTCCCTTTCATCAACAGATCAACTTTTTCGCGGTGAGCCTACGTATAGCATTATTTATGATTATTATTACTATTATTTTTTGTGAGTCTGTGCGTGTGTATTGCTCGTTTTCTGTTGTTTCTTCTAGTTGGGGTACTTTGTTTGTTCTGTGTTCTTTAGGGTCCGCATGCGATCCACCCATGCTTCGTTGTACCTGTTTTGCAGATATTTAAGTGGTAAATAATTTACGTTCGTTTGAACGTAGTGAATTAGAACGTAAATACATTTTCCGCTGGTATTTTAGCGTCACATTCCTCACGGGATTTTCCGTGATTAGGTGTCGGACGAAGCTTATTGCCAAGTCGTGATTGGTCATTTTTTTCTATTTATATCCTGCGGCAGTTTCATTCGATCTCTCTCGCTTGCAACCCTACACTTATCATCCTTCGAGCCGGCCACGTTCTCTATTTTACACGAGTATAGCCCGCCCGCCCACCCTCTTTCAGATATGTTCCATTAATCTGGTCCTGTTTATCCATTGCCTGATACTGCCTTTGTTTGCATTTATTTCCAGGCGGCAGAGAGGCTTACATGGATCGCGCACGATGCTTCAGATGCTTTAAGCTCGGCCACTGGGCAAGGGACTGTACCAGCGCTTGGTCAAGCCCCAGGAATGCCTACCGTGGAACCGGCTTTACCCCCGGCTACTCTTACATCTCCAACAAGCCCAGTCAGGGAATGCATGCCCAGCCCGGTCCTAAACAGTGAGGTGTTTGAAGACGAAGTTTCGGATATTGCACAGGCAGGTACATTGTGAAAGCGAATTGTTTGAGTTTGAGCTGACTGACCATCCGCGGTTGGTAAATGTTAAAGGAAATCTTAAAAGAAAACTAGAATTTTGGAAGCGCATTGGAACCTCGAAATTTATTCTTAATACTATAGAGAGGGAGTATATGCTGCCTTTCCTCAGTTTGCCGGAGTCAGCAGTATTTAGAAACAACAGGTCATCCCTTGCCCATGCTGAATTTGTTGAGGATGCTATACGTGAACTAGTTGAGTCGGGTCGTGCCCTTGAAATTGTCGTACCTCTGTTGGTGGTCAATCCATTGTCAGTTTCCGTTCAAGCCACTGGCAAAAAGAGCCTCATTCTTGACTTAAGATACGTTAATAAGTGTTTGAAAAAGGTGCGCGTCAAATATGAAAATTGGAAAATTGCCTTAGCCTACTTCATGACAGAAGCCTTTATGTTTTCTTTTTACCTGAAGAGCGGATAACACCATATTGAAATTTTTGAGGGTCATCAAACCTACCTCGGTTTCTCTTGGAAGCATGGAAACTCTAATTGCACAAAGTTTTACGTGTTTACAGTTTTGCCTTTTGGTTCATCGTCCGCCCCTTATATTTTCACCAAAACTCTTTAACCCTTTGGAAAAACATTGGAGACATCAGTGCATATGCATTGCTATTTTACTTGATGATGGCAGGGCCATGGAAAGAGATCGCCATGTGTGTAGTAGCATAGTTAAAGCAGTAAAAACCGATCTTTGTGAGGCAGGTTTTATCACAAATGACGAGAAATCGATATGGGAACCTTGCCAGCGAATCGATTGGTTGGGTCTTACGTGGGACAGTGCTCGAGGATCCATTGAAATCGTCGATAGGAGGTTTGCCAAAATACTCGGTACTACTGACAGTATTATTGACTCTGGCTTCGTTGTTTCTGCTAGAAAATTAGCATCTTTCACGGGGCAAATTATTTCTACATCACCAGTTTCCGGGAACATCTCCAGAATCATGACTAGGCACTGCGTCTTGTCTACATTGAGTGCCCAGCATTGGGAGGATAAAATTGAATTAGATCAGTATTGCATTGAAGAGTTGCGTTTTTCAACTGGAGAACAAGTTTGAATTCCCTCAAGGTTCGTGATTGTTTCCTCACTCATAAGCCTCAACGTTTCGTGTATTCTGATGCGAGTGCTACGGTGTGTGGTTCTTTCATCACCCTTAATGAGGAGCATATCTGTCATAGACTTTGGAAACCATCCGAATGCTCCAAAAGTTCTACCTGGAGAGAGCTTGCCGCCATTGATTTTTCTCTCGAATCGTTCGCCCCAGTTCTGGAGGGTTCCCTCGTTAAGTGGTTTACCGATAGTCAGCCGGCTGCGAAAATCGTCGAGGTGGGAAGCATGAAGTTAGATCTGCACAGGCTAGCTGTCAAGATTTTCCGGTTTTGCGCTGAGCATAATATTCGCTTGGAGGTCCAGTGGATCCCGAGAACGGAAAACGAGAAAGCAGATTATATCAGTCGTCTTATTGAATTTTCTCCGTTTAGAAGAGTTATGGGGTCGGCACACAGTTGACTGTTTTGCTAATTTTTATACTGATTTCTGTCTCCTCCACTCTCCCCATCTTCATTTTTTTTTTCAAGCTCGGCTTTCATACGAAAAAAGTAATAGAAAATCCCTAATACAAGACCGCCTTGGAGATTATTCAGCGATTCAAGTTAGAGTGATCATCGCAGTTAATATCCAACTGAGCTATCAAGCCATCTGGCAGCTGGTCACTTGCAAGTTCGCTTGATATCCCGTAATAGGTGATGTCCGGGCCGGACATGTAAAGTGGCGAGATGAGTCCAAGTTGATAAACATCCTCAGGCCCGTAGCCAGGATTTTTTACGGGTGGGTGCGATCAGTTGATTATACGGACCAACGAGCGCCGGAGGCGCTCTTTACTAGGGGGGTCCGGGGGCATGCCCCCCCGGGAAATTTTGAAAATTAAGTTGTCTGAGACTGCATTTCGTGCGTTTTGAAGGTCAGTATGATAGCAATATAGGTCACTAAAAGCGAACCTAAAAACGTGGATATTTGTCAAATTTTGAACTTCAAAATTGATCTTTTTTTGGCAAAGAGAATGCTTTACGTATGTATTTTACAATGTAGAGAATAACAATGCCAATGTCACTATTTAAAAATAACAAAAATAGAAATAAAGTTGTAAATCCGTATTGTTCACTCGGCTGGCTGCTGATCATCACGATCTTTCAGAAGTGTGCCAAGCTCAAGCCTCCTTGGGTGCATCTTGGCAAACAGATCAACTACTATGTCCACTATTATTTTTTTTTAGTATTTACTTTTTTAACAAAAAAGTGGACCTCAGCAGTCTGCGGGGGGGTGCGGGCGCACCCATCGCACCCCCCCTCCCTACGGGCCTGATCCTTCAAACGCAACGAGTTTAATGCGAACAAAGTCGACCTTTCATCATGAATTTCACCTTTGTAGCAAGCCGGTAATAACCATATGATGAAAGGACGGCGTATTCAAGAGAAATGACAACTTAGCGTATTAATACACAAGCGCTTCTCCACGTGCGATTAAAACAAGAAAAAGAACAAGAACAAGCTACCGATGCATTATGGTCTACGTAATCTATGAAAAATCTAGAACCGCGGAACGAACTAAAAAATGAACAACTTGTTGAGGAATAGCCTCAAAAGGTGAAGATGTGACAGAGAATATATGAAGTTGGTAGAGCAGTGTGCAGCGCAATCGCACGCTCATGGGTTCGAGTCCCGTTCAGGCCTGGATTTTTTGCAGGCTTCTTTGCAACTGCTTAGTTCTTTTATTGATTGTCATGCTCATTCTAGCTTTAATCCTTTCATTTCCCGCAGTTCAAATACATAAATTTCATATATTCTCTGTCACAGATTATCGAACAATTATCTAAGAGTACAAAGATACTATTGAACTGGCGTGAGGTCTGTACTGGGAAAATATTGGTCGAGTTCCTTTTTTTTTTTTTTTTTGCAAGTTTATGAACCGACCCTGAAAGGCGAGGTCCATACACCGTATTCATAAATGGCGAACAGTAAATTATCTTTTTGTCTTCATGAAAATTATCCTACCAAACCTCGTTAGCGGGTGCTGAATTGAAAAGAATTTCTGCTCTGAAATGAGGTTTCGAGGTGTAATTTATATGAGCACTAAAGAATAAAGTAAATCAGGCGCCATTTTTGAATACGGCGTATAAACTTGCAACGAAGGAACGAGACCAATATTTTCCCAGTACGGACCGAACAAGCTAGTTCAATAAGGTTTTGATTATATTGGCTCTCTTGCGCTGGGCTTTCTATTCTTTTTCGGTACTTGCCTCTTCGCCCGCTTCTGTCAACGGTTCTGGAAAGTAAAATTCGTATTGGAACTCCGACATGACGAAATAAAAAACATTCCTTGCATTTTTCTTTTTATGTCCGAGAAAATGGGGACAGTTTGGCAACCTATGTACACTGCTTCTTGACCGGTTAGCTTAGCTGTCCGTATTGCAAAATTCGGACCGGTCAGAGAACCAATCAGAATTCTCCTCTTCATCTCGGACCAGTTTGCCTATATAATAAAGAATATTAGTCTCAAATACGAAGTTAAGTACTATTTTTGTTCTGCTTCTGTTCAAAAACTGCCGTGCAAGTGTAATCCACTTTCGCACTTTCGAGATTAAAAAAAGGCCCTTGATTATCTCGTGTCACATATCAACCTTAATAGAAGGTCAAGTTTCCACAGGTAACAGTTAAAAGCTCAGAAGTGTCACTTATAAATTTTAATAGAAAGCCAAACTTCCAAAGCTATAAGCTTTCCTTGCTTTCCATACATCCTCAGTGCACTCTCCCACTCATTCAGTTTGTCTTGACCCTCTTTTCCTCATCTTTCCACTGCTTCAGAAGCTCCAAGAAATGTTCCTTATCAAGAGGGCTCAATTCTTGATTCTTCATTTCGTCAGTGGCATCTTCATACCCAGCTCCTCCTATTCGCACCAGTGTGTCTCGGAAATGTTGCCACTAGTTACTGAATACTGCATCACTAACAGAGGCTTCATTGCTATACCCAGAGATAGCATTCATGAAATACTTTATTCGTGCAATGTCAGATTCACAGCTGATTTCCTCTGAACGGGGAAGTACATCCCAGCCAGCGGTTTGAGGTTTCAAATTACAGATTGTCCTCAGAAGCAATACCAGGAGGGCAGGGTCAAAGCCAGCAGATGACATAAGAACATTGCAATGGGATACAGTTTACTCCACTGGATTGGAGTTAGGATTCCTTCCTTTCAGAGAAAGAGAAGTGTGGAGTGCACTGGATGACCTTTTAAGGTGCTGCAAAGGTCTGCTGTTGGAATCCGTTGGTCAAATACAACTCCCAGCACTTTTAAGCCGACGATAAGCAGAAGGCGACATAACAGTGCGTAATTTGTTTTCCCGTCATAAGCACCTAAAACAGGGGTTGTGACTTGAAGGGGAACATAAAGACATTGTTATCCTATCTTAAACACCAGATAGCTTTCTGGTTTGCTCAGATGTGGAAGAAATGAAAGAGCAACCGACGTGCTCAATTTACACGCGGGAATAAATACAACACGGTAAAGCTAGATAAATAATATTACTTCTATTACAGTATATTTTTAAAACTCCTTTAAATTGCATTTAAAAGCATAAAAAAGGCAAAAAATTTAGTCCGCATTATTTTGTATTGCCCTGTACTCAATATCTTGCCTTTATTTTTCTGAAAATCTAGATAAAGATTGATTAACACGTAAAAATGGCTCAATTTCTACATAGAGCCAAATTCTTGATCTTCAGCCTCTGCGACAAACAATCACACCTTTTCATACAACATTGTCTTCTCTGTCAAACCCAACTTTGGGTGCCTAGGACAATCACGGGGAAACAATGCTTGATCAATGTTGGATAAATATGTTTGATTTTTAAATCCAAGTTGAGAGAGGTCACTAAACAATCAAACATGTTCTCCCAACACGACGTTGAATGAAAATGTTCTGTCATTCAGCCATGGCTTGGGTCAAGTGCACAAAATTACACCACTGCAGAAGTAGAGTAAGACCTCCTATCAACTAAGTCAATCGTAAAAGCCAACTTCAAAGGTTAAGTATACAACATCTCAAAACTGCAGAAGCTAAATTTTAAGAGGCAGAAGAAACATCAGGCATAGGATTCATCCTCGACTGCACATACTTTACCGTTTAAATAATAAGGTTAAAAAAAAAACAAATAAAAGCGTTACAATAATCGTTCCCCCGAATAAGTTGCTTTTTTTGGTTTGTTTGTTTGTTTGTTTGTTGTTGTTGTTGTTTTTTTTCACAAAGTATTTAAGCTTACCGTTGTTAGGCAGCAGGATTCAGGAGGCATTTCGCACATACTATGTATCAGTTCCCTTCCCGACTACAATAACCAAAATTAATAGTGGTCCTACTGTAGATCATAAAGGACGTCAAAAGAAATCTACAGTCTTGCAAGTTTACACGGCATACGGCATAAATTCAAGAAGGTAGTTCTTTTCTAGAAATACGCAACAAGCTTACAGTGTATCTATCTAGAAATTGATCAATGCGTTTCCCGATATATGCGTTGCTCAAAAATATTATCAAATTTTTTGTCAATTAGGAGAAAGAAAAATATCTCCGGCCGGGAGCCAAACGGAACTCCTTGGACTTGGCAACCTTTCACAATTTAATTTCACAGCAGGTGTGGGATAAGTAAGGCTTATGCAAAAGAGACATAAATTTGTATTACCCTTTTATACTTAACACGAACGAAACATCGAGCCAAGCATGACAATAATTGCTTGCCGACAATTTCTTAACCGCGTGGGAGCTTTCTCTAAATTCTGTCGCTGAAATTAACAACTAAGTTAAGCTTAAGTTTACATTCTACTTCATCCCGACGGTCTTATGTTGTCAAAATTTCAATGCAGAATTGTCTCTTCATCTGCACTTCGGTTTACAAACTTTGATAGCTAAAGTTCGAATGGGTCAGAAGAACAAACCAGATTAACGACAAAAAAGAAATGATTTTCCCACCAGGGGTGTCTTAGCTCTTGTTGGTGAAGTCTTAGCGGTTGATGGATCAGGTGACATTGTTTTCGGCAGCAAAGGGAAGCTCCGAGGCCGTGGAGGCAATGGAGATTTTGAACTCGTCGCCATGTTTGGTCTTTCAAATCATTCTGCCCGCCTAAAATCTTCGGGACCACTCGTAAAGCACGACGGAATACCGAGACAGCCCCTTTTCAGACAGGCGGCCAGAAACCTCTCAAAACTTGCGTAAGACGATTTCCAAATGAACCAGGGTTCTAAAATGAGGAAAGAGGAGAGAACGAGGCCATCATAACAAAGGCTAGCGTTATTTCCAACAGTCTCTACCGTGTTTTCACATCTAACACAACAACGCTTTAAAAAACAAGATGCCTACCAACCAGTCAACGAGAAGTCGAAACAGGCACCTACACTACATGTAACAAATCTCTTTGAATAGTTTACGTGCAGCGAAGTCCCACTCATTTGAGACAGAGATTTCGTGCGTTATATATTTCACAATGTAGTCAGTGCGTCTCCCATGCGGTACTTATCAAACTGGAGTAGCAGCAGCTTATTGGAGTACACGGGCTATGAGCATTCACGCGTGCTAAAAATGATACAATGCGGGTAAAGGGAAGAAAGCAATCTTTTGTTTAATCCCCTGGTTTATAGGTGGTTTTCAACCAGTCTCTAGGGGCAGGGATGACAATGGTGAAATGTACAACTGCTGATGGACGAACAGAGAAAGATATTGAGACATCTATTGCTTTCGTCCACCGACATGCGGCGACGACGTAACGTGAAAACCACCTATCCCTTAAAAATTGTCAAATTTTTGGTGATGGCCACAAAGGTGGTTCTTCGCCAAACTTTTCAGTCGACAGTTTTCTTATACAATGGTTTTGTTTGTTTGTTTGTTTGTTTGTTCATTCTGCGCGTGCGTTTCAGTTGGACTAAACAATAGAGTGTATCCAGGGGTTTTAGGATTTATACTTTGGTATCTTTTTTTTTTCTTTGTTTCCCTTGAGCGTGCCTCGATTAGCTTGGTAGCTACCTACGGGTCTCAAGCTGTGTGTATACTTTTCGCTTTTCCGGAATAATGTCACTGATGATCTGTCCGATCGCTTAGTGAGTTGACCAGCTACTGAGCCCAACAGCACAGTGCAGTGGTGTGATTAAGTACGCTTTCAATGCAAATCCTGCGATCCGCAAGCAACTTGGGTCACCTTTAGGTAGCGATCACATAATCATACACCACTGTCAATTACCCAATCCCAACTTAAATGAAGCTTATCGATAAACTTGCGCTAACACTGATGAAAACTCTACGGGTAACCATGCGCGAGGTCTTGATCGTCTTGTTGCTCTTAAATCCCTTAGCTAATATTTTTGCAATCGGATTCGAATTTTTGCAGAACCCTGGATAAAAATGCTCCTAAAGCAATATTTCACAAACGGCTGTCCTTTTCAGAGGTTTTCATTTCATATCTGTTTCATACATGCCACTTCTCAAAAACGAAAGTCTAACTCGAACTGCAACTCGGATCCGAAGTCGATGATTCGAAAATCTCAGGCGAAACGTAACGTGTGTAAGACGAGAAAAACCCTTACGCGACATCATCATCATCATCATCATCATCATCATCATCATCATCAACATCATAATTACGGCAATTTGCAGTGGTGCGCCCTTCCCACTTCACTGGCTCTTCGTCCAAAGAATCTGAGTCGAATTGGAACTTGGAAATGTTGGTGTTGGAGGAGCGGGCAAAACTGGAGTACCCGGAGAAAAAGTAGACATCCAACAACAAAATCAAACCACCACATGGGCCGTGAAGTCCGGGAATCCATCTCGGGCTACATCGGCGGGAGCACGGCGAGTGCTATAACTACTGCGTCAACCCTGCTCCCATGAACATGAACATTATACAGTCAAACCTGTATATAATGGACCTCTCTATATAACGATCACCCCGTGTATAAAGGTCACTGTACAACTTCCCGAAAATCGTGCCTTATATTGACATATTGATATATGTGAAGCTGACCTGTATAAATCGGTCACCTGTGTATAGCTGACACGGTCGCACTTTAGACTTCCTGAATCCAGAGTGAATGCATTACACACGTGTTAACAGCATAATCTCTGACACGTGAGTTCATGTTTGCATAATATCTGTTACATTTGAGTAGGTAAAATCTAATTCAGTGTTGCTTTTCGCTTCGAATTAAATGTCTTGAATGATCTTTTTAAACTTGTGAATGCAAGAATGCAGGTCACGATTCAGTGAACGACTGGTCATTTTCAAATCATCAAACATCGATCAATTCTCGTCCCCAGGGCCTCCGCAAATTTTTAAATGATGGCACTGACCAAAACAATAGAAGGCTCTGGGAACGAGGAAGACATTGATAGTAATCAAAGTTGAGGGTTACCGCCTGCGCTGAAACGGCGCAGTAAGTTGACTGAATGAAACAGCGACAATGAAGAGTCATCCCCGATCACCACAGCCTGGAATCTCTGATTAGGACTTTCCAATGTAAGCCAGAATCACTAGTCTGCTCTCCAAATAACCCATCCCCGCAAGGTGCGAAAACAAAGGAGATTATATTAAGAAACATAATCTCATTTGTGAGGCGCCGGCGATATTATGTTACAGTGTCTTATAGGTCACACCGGGTGCGCGGTGATTATTCCATCGCAGCATCGGAAAGCGCAAACATTGTAACTTCAGGCTCTTCCTCGCTGTCAGGTAAGTCACCATCTTTTCCATCCCGATGACGTTATCTTAGAAATGGAAACCAAGGACTTGGTGTAACTTGTCCCCGCAGTAGTGGGCTCCCAAGTAGACGACCTGGGGAACCTCCTTCATGTTCAGTTTGGGAACAAATTAGAGGTGTTTGCCAGACCCTGTACCGTATTTCGAATTCAGCCTATATTGATAAAGCCCGGCTCCTAAACCAGTACTTAAAGGTTGTTACCCCTAACCTCCTTTTGGCCATCTTCTGGCACGACCGAAGGTTTTGGAACTCCTCCAAGAACCTTCTTCTGTCCGATGGCGTTGATTTATCGCCTCTGGGGAACTATAAGCCGTACCTGACTCGTTGGCAGTAAACAGTATGAATCCAGCGCAGCGGTCAACTTTGCTGAATCCCAGGGCTTAAATTTCAGAGGGTCTCCCAGGAGTTTTGGGGAACAAGGGTACATGGCTAATTTGAACTGGGGAACAAGGGAACAAGGGAACAAGGGAACATAAAAACTTTTTAGGGATAAAAAAGCTGGGAACAACTTAGGAATTAATTTTGGGAACAAGAGGACATAAGCAAATTTTTAAAGGGATCAAGGGAACAAGGATTCCCCCCGCTTGGGGAAGCCGTCATTTCATCTTCGGCCAATTTTTCTTCTCTTCTAAAGGAAAACTTAGTCAGTAGAACTTCCATCGTGAATATTACGGCAAAATTGACTTAAAATTAACTTCGTGGTCGATTTTAATTAAAGTATTATTGCTAACTACAAAATTGACCAACTAGATTTAACTTCCGCCAAAAGTTGTGAAGTGCTAAACGTGTCATAATTACATGAACAGTTGATTACTGACAAGATCAATAAATATATCTTATTAACTAGAAGTAAGGATGCGTTACAGGTGCAGTTTTGTTTTTGTTTTTTTTTTTTTTTTTTTTTGTTTTTTGTTAGTTTAAAAATAAACAGTCTGAAGTCCTAAAGAAAAATGCAATATCTGCACTTCGTTTTTCGGGAGCCCTTTCTGGTACTGATTTCCAATGCGGAAAACTGCTTAAAATCAATTCTTTAAACACGTCACACGTTACAGTCAAACCACGTCAAGGGCACCCGGGGGTGGGGGGGGACTCGCATGTGAAAGGAGCGGGGATGTTAGTCGGGAATTTTGAATTATACCCCTAAAAGAGACCATATTAAAACGATCCAAAAGGAAGATGGCGCGTTGGCAGTGGCATCAATTTTCCAGGAAAAATCGAAATGGAAGCAACTCGAAGCTCGATCACGGAATTAAAGGACGAACCCTTGAAACTCGGTATTAGTGAAAGAATCAAATAACAAGCTTGTGAATATTTTTAGCTGTGATCAAATAATCGTTTCGTGTCAGCCGCCAAGTTTCGTATTACACTCTCGTGAAACAATGGACGAAGACATTTTGTTATGTTGTTTAGTTGATGTTATAGAGAACTTTTATATAATAATAATAATAATAATAATAATAATAATAATAATAATAATAATAATAACTAGTAATAGTTTTCACTAAAGCTGCCCCCGCTTTTTTTACAAAATGGAGTGGCGAATTCAATTCATGAAATGGCTTTTTCGTTTCAGCATTACTAAGCTTAGGTTTCAACTGAGGTATTAGCGTATGAACAACAATTCAAAACGTGCACGTGACATAAACTTCCGTTCACGCTGACGCGTGACACGCTCCACAAAACAGGACTTTTCGAAGCGACCTCTGCACCTCTAGAACTCTGAAAATATGCCAACTTCAGTAAACCAGTTTTTTTGTCCTTTTCTCAATCACTGAATAAATTTTTGGATTGTGGTGCGAGTCTTTCGCGCCCAGATAGGTTTGATTTGTTTCCGACAAATTCAAGTGTGACCGTATCTTTCGGTCAAAGACATCGATGAGCAATGCGAGTTTCCACAGTTTTAACTCTAGATCGGGTGGACTTCGATGCATTTTTTCAACAAATAAACTTGAGATATCAATGAGCAATACGAGTTTCCGCAATTTTAACTCTAGATCGGATGGACTTCGATGTGACTTTTCAACAAATAAACTTAAATACAACGCCTACATCTCCACTTCAGAACCTCGTGGCAAAGACTCCGCTCCCAGAATCCTTCGAGATTCCGCTCCCAGAATCCTTCGAGTGTTTATTCGACCCCCAGCGAAGTTTCGGCAATCCTTTGCGAGCCCTGTTCTTGAAAAATTGAGATTTTTTTCTGCTACGGCGAAATTTTCGCCCTAATACGCGGGGACCTCTAGGGTGCCTCCTCGGGTTTTGGCCGTCTGGGCTAAAACCCTGCGGGGGCAATAATAATAATAATAATAATAATAAATGGCTTTTATTAGTAGTCTCCACGAGGTGGCTCTTGAAACGAGTAATTAAAACGAATTAAAAATAAACATATAAAATATCTATCTTTATTTCTTCGTGTGCAACTCCAAACGAGACCTTTGATGGCGTTGTACCCTGGACATCCTAAGTGATCCCAGAATCCGAAATTTACACCCCTAAGCGAGACTACGAGGATCCCCGCCCCTTTCATATGCGAGTCATCCCCGCCGCTTCAGGAAGTGCACATTAATGTTAAAAATCAAGGAGGTTTTTCACGAGTGGAAGTTTTTCAGCTTTGCACATTGCTGAATATATCTGTCAATATCTGTCTGGGTAAAAAGAGCTTTTTTTCCCACCGAAGTGGAAAATGCTGTTGCAATCAATTTTGTCAGGAACCCATAACCTGGAACGGACAACTCCCATACCAGTGCCATGTCACGTCGCTTTTACAGAGAGAGCACGGTTTCTGTGGGAGACTGAATTCGCGTGCCAATCAATGTAAAAATAGCTCGGTCTGTGAAAACGCAGCGACACGTGTATTGAAGTTGTACGCTCCCGGTTATGGGCTCCTTATTTTGTAGATTATTCATTGCTCATGCTTTGCTGCCGGCTCGCGTTTTAGAGCGAAATAACAATTATTGTTTCACAATTAATATAAGGAAGGAGGCTGAAGGGGAAAATATCTCTAAAATCAATTAAGATCGGTCCGAAAAGTAGACGTCCAACAAGGAATGCAACATCGTCATGGGGTAACTTGATTTCACTGTGAAACTGATAGTTGTGATTTCGGTCTTAATTGCTTGATTGCAACCACGTGACGAGAGGGCCATGTTGGTGTACAAAATAACAGAAGAGGGTCGCACAAGTGTTGCATGATAATAGAGTGCATTTCCTGAAAGGTGTTTTAATGTACCGTTCTGTACACCAACATGGCCGCCGTGGCGTCACTTGCAGTTGGAGTGGATCATTCTACGACCGAAACGGACGACATCAACGCCGCAAATTGGTGCTTCGATAATCGATCATTCTTTGCTTAATGCTGACAAAACAAAGATGATTTGCAGTCCTTATTGTTAGTGGTGTCAGAAAGGATGACCACATTACTCCTACTGAATTCTTAGGCTGGTTATCCATTAACACACAGCAGGAGCTCCTGGACACAGTTATACTTATCAGTTATCACCACACTATACTTGCATTTAAGTCTGTCATCTTTTGCAACTAGAGCCCAGGTGTCTGGTCGTAACACTTGTGTGGAATTACAACCACGGGTGAACATTCCATCATTTAAGTCTGCTGCAGGCCAGATAAAATTGTAACCATTCGGCAGGGTATTCAAAAGGAAGTGCCGTTTCAACATCCAATAGGGTGCTGAAAAGGAAACCTCGAGGAGTAACGATTCATTAACGAGAAGTACAATCACGTGTATTGACGAGCTCCTCCCAGGGGCGGGGGGTTCATGTTCCCATCATCTCTTAATCTTTTTTTATTTTGTCCCTTGTTCTCCATTTATAAAACCATGTGTTCCCTGAAATGTTTTAAGCTCGGGTTCCCTAGATCCCCAAAACGTTTGCACTGTTCCCTAGATCCCCAAAAATGTTTGTCATTGTTCCCCACATTTGTTTGCTTGTTACGCAGATGCCAGGGGCAGCCCCGGTAAAGTTTGCGTCGATTTTCCGTTTTGTTCATCATGATCGCAAATTGCAACGGTTGTTCTCATTGGCTAGTTTTGTGGCCAATGCGGTGAATGGTATCCTCTGTAACATCAAACTCGAAGTCACACTCTCTCCTTTCGTGAAGAAGACATTGCGGCAATATATTGAGGTGATAATTTTGCATCTTGCTAACTCGGTCCAGTTTGCCGATAAACATTTTGGCCTTGTTTTGGTGTCGTTCAACGATGCGGCCAAGGACTGCGACAAAGTTTCTGTTTAAACACGTTGTTTCGAGTGCGGATCAGTGTCATTGTATGCAATTGAATGTGTCACAAGTTTGAAATGGCGTGCGATACTTCAAATCATCTCAACATCTGAGTGAAAAATACTGAAGTGCTGAGTCGAATAGAAGATAACGTAACTGAAACGCTCTTAACTGCGGAAATTTGTAGTAGAAGGTATTGTTTAGTACTTGCTTTGCTTTATTGAAGTCATTGAATATATTAATATTGTGAATAATCGAACTTATTTGAATGACTTCATTAACCAACCGGTGTCCTACTTGTTCTAGACTGTCCACAGTCCCCTTATTTTTCCGTGGGATTCTCGAGAACGGTACACTTCGATGGAGCTGCCGCTATCTTGGTTTGTAAACGCGAGCGCGACCCGGGGAGAGTGTCTAAACTACCGAGGGGAGGGGGCGGAGTTGGAAGGCGGCGGGAAAAAAATGTCATTTGCTGCGGTTCTCAGAATAGCAGCAAATTGTTGTTTTCACGGTTCACTTACTTTTGACGGTTACCATGACAACGCCATGTGGATGAATGAGCGGGATTTACTGAGGAAAATCACTCTAGACTGACCTCACTGTCGTTCTTAACGTTCAAATTTTAATTTTAAGCTTTCTTCTGTCGAGTAAGGTTGTGTTTTAAGGCATTAAGTTTGTAACCCTACTCCCTCAGGGTTGTTAGTAATGCCTAGTGCTGCATTCGGGAGGCATCAGGTTTCCTCCTTTAGAGACAGGGGGTTTTTCCTTACGGGAAGCAGGCAAGGAATTGATTTTATGCCGCATGGCTCATTTGAACTTGTCTAATAAACGGGAGTCTCTAGCCCTTTACCGGCACAGCGGTCAGTACCCTATTTAACGGTGAATTTGTGTGGTTGTGGGATTGTTCTGGGTTGGGAATAGGGAAAACTAGGGAGAGTGTAACAGCTTCTCACTGTCTCGTGTTCGAGGGGTGTGCCGAAACTTTGTCGCCTCGATTAATTGAATCAATTAAAAATATACTCCTAAGAGATAAACACGCCGAAATAGTCAAATTGAAGGAAATATGATAGTCCTTGTTACGGTACAGTTTCTGTACCATTTCGAAACAAAGTACAGTTGCGAAATAAAATAAAATTGCATAAGTCTTTCGAGTAAAAGATAGGCATGAGAATACAATTCATTACATCAGCTATTTGCAAAGTGAATTTCAATGGAAGCGGAACACATACAGAACGCTCCGTTGACTCCGAAAAAAGCGGTGAAGCTAACAGTGAAACCTTCAGATCAGTCAAATACATGCCGCATTTGTAACATTTTATTTTAAAATAGCAGTAGGCGATTGCGGGAAGAAAAACAAGGACATTTATGCAAGTATCATCGGCCATCCCCTGGGGGGGGACCCCGGGCAAATACAACTTTCTATGGGGACTTATAGGGGGATCTGAAAGATCATTATACCCTGCAGGTGGGGGAAATGAGGGAGGTTTGGTTTCCGGAGGCCTTGCACCCCGGGGAAAACAGGGGACTTCGTAAAAGAAATAGGTCAATTTCAAGTTGTCTTACATCAATAATAGAAAGATCGCTGTACAAAAGAACGTGGGCTCACTTTCTCCTCGTGGAAAATGCGGGAGTGCGTATTTTACGTTGAACAAGACTAGTGAGGCTAGTTTGAATGCAGACAAAAGAATATTAAAATGTTAGCCATTTTACAGTCTATGATGCCAACAGATTGATTGTCTGTACAAGCTAAATATACTTGTTTCGAATGGTTTTCAGTATTGTGAGAAACATTTCTGTGTAAGGCCAAAGGAAGCCTAGCAGTAGTATTTTGTATGATGAACCGGCCATCTGGCAAGAAAATGTTGAAATTTTGAAAACCATGTGCAAAATAACCTTTACATTTTAAAGTGAGACTTTTTGAAGTCTTGTCATCACTTGTGAATTAATAAACTCTTGAAATTGTAATTGATATGAACAGCTGCAATTTTCTTAAAGAGTAAAGTACCGTTTTCTAGTCACTTGAGCTGGGTCATCTTACTAAGTTTGTACTCTCAAGTTTACTGTGGTTTGATGCTGTTCAATATGATCCCCATCTGGGAGGGGAAATTTCTTAACTTTGATTGCTCTGTGTCCCCTTCAAGGAGAGAGGGATCAAGAACTTCGACAGGATCCTGTACAAAGTCCCCTCCCTTGCCCGGGGTCCCCCCAGGGGATGGCCAATGATAGGTGCATTATACAGAAAATCTGTTTAAGATCCCGAAAAGCGCTGGAGTTGCCAGAATTCCCCTAGCCGATCTTTTAAAAACACATATTGGAGTTCAAGTGGATCCACAAGATGGGAAATCTTCACGTGTCTGCGCGAAGTGCGCGCTAAAAATTCGCAAGGCAAGCACCTTGAGCGAGTTTATCAGGACGGCCTTAACGTGCAGCGACAACAGCGCTTGCGACGAAAGCGACGATCAGCAACGTTTCAAGCGCTTTAACGTTGTTTCGCCCCAGAGAAGTGTTAAAAAAAGTCGCCCCTACAGTTCACCATCTACTTCAAAGCAGTCCAAAGAGACGAAAGAAGTTATTTCTTCGCAAATTGTAGTCTCCCGCCTGCCAAACGTCCGCTGAATTTCAGCCGTTTTGAACCTGTTCCGTTTGTATCGACCCGTACTGAGACGAATTTTCCATTGAACGTTTTGCTGGACGATGCTCGCTCCGCTGAAGCGTAGATCAGCTGGAACTTGTTGCTCCTTATGTCATCCAAAACATCTTTGGACTTCGAAAACCCAACTACATTAAGATTGAAGTAATTGGACTTGCTTTGCTCCTACATTATACTGCGAAGCGGCACAATCACCAAACGACACGGCCTGCTCGAAGATTTGGCAAGAACAAAGCTTTGATAAACCAAACTCTTTCCAAACCCAGTTGGAAGCACTGCAAACACATCTTTGCCCTCTAATAGGAGAGAGACTGCTTCTTTCTGTTCACGTTTCAGAACTATCCCTCCGAGCCGAGGAGACAAACGATCAAAATCAAAACATTCCCCACGATCTTCACAACATTCCACGCCAGCCGTAGCCATTTTTAGAAATGGCGGTGAAAGATACTGTAATGATGGCCTGTTAGTACTCCGGTAATTCAGATAAACTCAACCGGTAATCTTTAATTTACTTTCCCGCGCACGCCATGTTAGAAAAATAGGCAGTCGAGGACTGCATGTGGCTACCTTGGATGGAAATAACTGACTAAAACTCTTCGTTTTGATAGGCTGGCCTTGAAATAATGTGCTAGAAATTGGCTTTGCTCATCTGCAATTTGCATTTTGTATTGACCGAAATTCACTGAGCAGCCAGGGCTCAAACCCACACTGTTCGATCCAGAGTCAAGGGCACTAACCATGAGGCTGCTGTGCCTCCAACAGAAACATAAGAGGGATAATTGAAAATTGGCTAAGTAATTTTAGTGGGACGAAAATGGACAAAGTTGAAAATAGTTTTGTACGTCTGACACTTGGCAATTTTTATTAACTTCAAATGTAACAATATTTAACAGCCCTGAAATGTCAACTGAATAACATTGTCTACTATATAATTACGCTGTGTCTAGATGTCCGGCAGCCGGACAGGATTTTCGAAATACTCCGTGTCCGGCAGTCCGATAATTTCTTAATTTCGGGTCTTTGTACGCGAAATAGTCGGTGTTTCCAATGTTATCTTTGTTCGGATCGCGAAGAAGTTGTCGTTTACAGTCCTATTTCGCGTAAATCGGCTCAAAATTGAGAAATAATCGACTGCCGGACACGGACTATTTTGAAAATCCTGTCCGGTAGTCCCCGCAAACACGTAAATAATTTTCAAGTCTGATGATTCCGACATTTGCATGGAGTGCGGTGACGACTTCTTCGAGATCCAAACAAAGATAGCATTGGATAAATCGGTTATTTCGCGTAAATAGACTTGAAATTAAGAAATTATGAGACTGCCAGACACGGAGTGTTTTGAAAATGCTGTCCGGCAGTCACCGCAAACACGCAAATAACTATAAACTCTGATGATGCCTGGAGTGCGGAGCGGTAAGAGAAATCATCACAACAAATTGAGCACTGTAATCGACAACTTCTTCGCGATGCAAACAAAGATCGACTATTTCGCGTACAAAGACCCGAAATTAAGAAATTATCGGACTGCCGGACACGGAGTATTTTGAAAATCCTGTCCGGCTGCCGGACATCTAGACACAGCGATATAATTAATATAATTTGGCAGAAACCGAACAAGCAAAACAATTATTTCTTGAAGGAAATTATTTGTGTCTCGAGAGACATATTGTGTTTCCTGAAGGAAATTCAACGTTCCCCGAAGGGACTTTTTTGACACTTCAAGATGGAGAGCCAAACGATTTACAGAAGGCTACTGACGGCGTTGAACTGCACAAGTCATTCGATCATCAAGGCGGCGAAACAAACGCTTTGATTCAGTGATCGTCTTCTCGCTATGAAAATTCCAAAGAACGCCAAAAAACCTGGAAAAATCCTTACGAACAAACACTTCGCAGATTCTTTGAAATCTGTGCCTGGTTATTAATGAAAAATAGTAAGAAATCATTGTAAATAACATATAAATGCAACCTTACCCTTCGTACATCGGACTCCGCTTTGAAGCACAAGCAGACTCTTGGATCAATAAGAGGTCGATAACCGACCGTCGATGCTCTGATTGGCCACGAACACTATGCGAGGATTAGGCGCTTACGGACGCACTCTGATTCGCAACGAAAACTATAACAGCGTACTTTGATTGGCTACGAAAACTATCAAAAGATTAGAGCTACACGAACGGGCATTGAAAAGGGTTACGGACGGACTTACACAGATCATAACATTAGTGGCTACGCCTCTTCGAGGCAGGTAGCCACAAAAACCATTCAACATTCTTTACGAACCGATAACCCTATATATGACTCACGGAATGTCTAAACGCTACAGATACCTTGTCAGATACGTCAGTCATGCTGTCCACGTTTGAGAACTACCATTGTCTAATTGACCAATGAGGTGTTGTCGTTGCTGGTGCAACGGGCCTTTGGAACGCGAGACGGTGAGAAGATGTTACAGTCCCCCTATTTTTTCGCTTCCCCTCCCCTACTCAACTAACCCCCACTCCCCCTCCACTCGGTAGTTTAGACACTCTCCCCAGGTTGCGCTCGCGTTTACAAACCAAGATGGCGGCAGCTCCATCGGAGCGTACCATTCTCGAGAATCCCACGGAAAAATAGGGGGACTGTGGACAGCCTAGTAATATGGTCTTCGTTTCTTTACTGAATCGTTTTAAGCAAGTTGCGCGTGCAACGACGTACATCTTTTTGTGGTTACACTAGTTCTCGGAAGGAATGCAGTTGTCAATTTCATGCATGCAGAGAAAACTGTGTCGTATTATCTTCCAGAAGGCAGTCAAATAAGTTTTCCAAGTTAAGTATATTTGAAGTATTTAGACTGCAAAGTTTCAATTGAGCTGAATATTTCTCACGTCTCTGTTCACATTTGCCTAGCGCGTCAGAAAAAAATGTAACGTTTTAGCGAGCCGAATTTTATCTTTAGGTGCGATTTCGAACAAAGTTTGTACGTTCGGCAACATAAAAAGATATAAATTGTCGGATATTCTACATATAATTGGGTCGACCGTTTGCGTCTTAAATATTGACGGTTGTTTATATTATATTATTTGGACAACTATAACTCTGCAACACTCAACCCAGCTGTTAACTGAAGAAAATATGTTTTACCGTCTGTTCAAACTGCTCACATCGTGGTCAGTTCCAATCTGTCAACTTGAACTTAAAGCATTTTGCTTTGATTTGAAAACACCACCTAGGGCTGCCTTGGTAAATATTTTCCTTGTTGATTCAGAATCCCCAAAATCCCTAATTACCGTTGAGTAACATTGTATTCTTTGCTTGCCATCTATTAGGGGTTTTATCCTCACTACACTGATTCATTTGCCTTTTTACAACTGGACCCTCCCCAGCGAATGCCTGCCTTCACAGTGACTTAAGGTTATGGATCCGCGTCATCGCTTCCAGGCGTCTTGTTTTACCTTCTATTCATAGTAGAAAATATCGCTTTCGAAGCGCGTCTTTCTTCTCCTTGGAATTGAATATGTCAGACAAACGTTTCCAAGATGCCTTGCATGGCTTGTAATACAAGATTATCTCCTGACACTCGCGTGAAAACGGACCTATGACTCATCTATGTTGTATTGACGCTATATTTTGTTGTAGGCCTTCGGAAATTCTAAAAGAAATTATAGTTGAAAGTAGACTAGTGTTCCCTTGATCCCAAAAATCTAACCTCTGCTCCCCGAAAATAATTTGACAATATCCCCTGTTCCCTAAAAATAAATGCCCCTGTTCCCGTGTTCCCTAAAACCCCTGGGAGGGGCTCATTGACTTTTATCTTGTCGTCATTACTTTATCTTCATTTATCATAATTGTAGCTTATCTATGTATTGTTCACCGAAAAGCCCCGCCGGGAGATACGTTCATGAAATCTATCTATCGATTTCGCTTTGATTTCATCGGTTTCAATACGACAGATTTACAGACATCAGGTTGGTTTGTTTCTGCACACATCTTGGTCAGGTTTTTGCTTTGACAGCGGATGAATTTGTAACCCACTAGAGGGCAAAACTGAATAATCATAGCGGTCGCGAAACAGATCGAATTAACGGGTGGTCGCTATCGTTGGTCGACATTCAACATTTTCAGACATCCTTTGATCTTTTTCAGCTCTCAGACCGTTTTTAGTCATGAAACTGACGATCTACATTGCGTTCGTCGCCCTGATTGAAGTTGGCCTGCTTCTCGTGCCTGTAGCTTTCACATGTTATGTCGAAACCAATGGCTGCAGTGTCCCAAACGGGCTTCCGAGACCATGGATTGGAACCATGACTGCGGCTTGCAACAAGCATGATGTGTGCTACTTCTGTGTAAGACATTTTCAAGTTTTATTTTGTTCCTTACTTTTAGAAGCCGAAGACCCCTCAAATATAATTATATGCTTGATTACCAATGGCGTTTATGTCATAAGAGCTAATCCCATACGTATTACGTGTATTACAAAAATTGGACGGGCATTTGACAGCCATATGTACGTATTAGTTTGGCCTGGAAACATTTTCGTTATGTCTTAAAGGGGCTGTCTCGCGCAATTTTTGAGAATTTCGTGACACATCGGGTGGTATACAAGTAAAATTATACAAAACATCACAACAACCAGTTAAAACTGTAGAACTACATGAGTGAAATACAACAAAGCCAAAGAGGTGCATGAGTGGGCAAAAAGGACAAGATTGAAACGGATTGCATTTAGTTATAATAATCTTGAATAATGTTGGCCCGATATTTTTCAAGTTTTATATGATTCCGTCGCCCGTATAATGGTCATTTGTGCTCACAGTTGTCTTGTTTATCATGAAGTAATGATCTTATGTGTAAAGGAACATCATATCACCATTTTCGAGCTCAAGACTCGTAATTAACTAAAGATTTGTCCGAATCACCCCGAAATACGGTGAGATAGCCCGTTAAAGTCTCGTTTCCTCAAATTTCAATAATACGGTTATTCCTTGACAGTCGAAAGAGGTTTTGCTTTGTTTTGTGTTTTGTGCGCTCTCTGACAGTCTTAAGACGCGGGCAAAACACATTCTTAAACGAATCAAGGCAAACATTCTTTTTAACCGATCACGACTTCCACGCCGCTCTTTTCCCGCTTTCCTGTTAACGCGAGTTCCAGAATTACTAAGTACTTTTTTTCTCATTGATTCAGAGAGGTGTGATTGTGCGATTTAGTTGTCGCGCCATTTCCACAGTGATTTGACAATTACATCCACGAGTCAATCTTCTTTTCACAGGGTGCGCATTACGGATGGAGTCGGTATCACTGTGACAGTACCTTTAAAAAGGACATGTATGCTGCGTGCAACAAAGTAGCTCGTGGTTGGTGGACAAATCCTGAATGCAAAAGTGCAGCGCTGTATTATTATCGTGGCGCTCGTTTAGGTGGAAGATCTCACTTCGTAAAAAGTTCTCCTTCTTGGTGCCAAAACCACTGCGCCAAGCGTCGCGGAAACCCTAACTATGTCCTCAGCTACAATTGAAGAACAAGGATGATGATCATAACAAAACTGATTGTACGTGTAAACGAAAGTTTCTCGATGAAATAAAGAAGTATTTCCAAGATATGACTAAAGATCCTTTAAACACTAGTTTTTTTCTCTAAATATATTCCACGATATATTCGCTGTAAGTGGAGTGACGTGCATCATGCCTTGCCACTGGCAATAAGGCTAAGTGGTTGTGTTAACCAAGAAAAAGCAAACTAAAGACAGCGCACAGTAACTGCTTGGCGATTAGCGAGTTGAAGCAAAGACCATGGGTCGGAACGGCAACGCCATAAGCCAATAGCTTTTATCAGGGCCAAGTTTCGTGTGGTACAGAGCAAGCCCTTTCGTAACCGAAACAAACAAACAAACAAGCAAACAAACACAACTAAAGACAGCGTGTACCAACGTAACAGCTGACGCAACTTATGACAACACGCACCAGCACCTGCCAGAGTAAGGGTCTTAATGGACAAACATCTTGAGCCCAAATTGCTCTATTTTTACGGACATTAAAGCTGCAAAAAGCTCCCAGCTACAATGAGCTACTGTAATATGGTGAGCTACTGTAGTACCGTTGCTCTTTGTAGCAAAAACCTTGACTCTAAAACGAGAAAAATCTATTGACATGTACTTACTGTCCTGAAGACCAAATTTACTGAATGCCCATCTGTTTGTTCACTGCTCTAAATGTTTTCTTGTACCGTTTGCGAAGCGCTGAAAACGCTACTAATGTTTTACTCAAAGGCCTCTGTACCGAACTTGTGGGATAACCTTAAGCCTCAAACTGTAAACCACATCCACAAATAAAAATTACTTGTTTGTCTAATCGATTACGTCCTCCTTCGCTCCTTCGTTCACAAAGAAAAAAGACAACCACTCAGATACAGCTTGTTTTTTTAATGTTCTCTCATTACTATTCCACGAGAACGATTACATACAATGTCACTGCACTTTTGCTCACTTCTGCTCTGAATTATCCGAAAGGGTAGGAGTCCCACTTCGACACCTCTCGTCCGGTTTACAATTATCTTGGTCTCGGTTACTGCCAGGCGTTTTTGACTGACAGGGGGCAACCCAAAGTGAGCCATTTTCCCTTTTCACCTCACGACCATGGAGTTTAAATACCACATTCGTCAGCCAAGCGTCTTATTGTGTTGCAAAGAAAAAGCCAACGAGGCTTGAGAAAATTAAACCGCAAACAGAAATGGTCATTATTTCTTCGTGGTTTTGTCGTTTCCTGGCGTATCTTGAACTTACAGTGTAAATGTGACACTGCACAATCATTTTAAGGTGTTCGAGCTTTTTCAAGTTCCACAGTAATGTTAATACATCCATCATAACGGAATTATAATAATGTTTCGACGAACCTGTGCTCTGATTGGTTAAAACAGCGTGCTTTATGAGAGTACAGATGCACGGCTGACGCCACTTGTAGGAGTTCGAAATTAAAGTTTTCCGAAAATATTTTAGCCGAATGTGTGAAGAAATTAAGAAATTCTTGATTATAAAGCAAATAAAGCCTCGCCTGTGATCTGTTGTGTTGTAAAGTAAATAGTCTGGTGTTTCCCCTACACTTCTGTCATGCTCTGTCCGCTTCCTGCATCCCAGCGTTCAAGCAAACTTGCTCGCAGGCTACCTGCGTGCTTTACAACAGAACAGATCACAGGCGAGGCTTCTTTATTTGTTAAACAAACGGAGAGGAAACTTACCTCTAATTTTTTCAGTCGTTCTTCTTCTTCCCTGGCAAGCTCTTGTTCTGATTTCAATCTGTCAGTTCCCTAAAAACAATAAATTATATCCTCAATTTACGTTTCTTCAAGATCAAAAATGCTTCAATCGGAATTAATCATGTTTAAGCATAACTGTTTAACGCATTGCATGTAAATGCTGCACGCACATATTATTATCTTCAAGGAAGGAATATAACATTTTAAGCATGTGGTAAGTTAAAAGAATTTTGTGATAAAAATGCCTCCTTCAACCTATTTTGATTTGTAATTTTTTGTATTAAATACCGGACAAAGGAAATTCCAATCACACTAGATTGAAATAATACAATTTTCACCAGGCCCGAGTTAGACTCCCAGTTGTTTCAAGGGTGGAAAGCACAATCCGAGTTCCACTAGATAACTCAAAGCAATCACCTAATTACTTTCGACAGTCACCTAAAACCCCCTCTAAAAATGTATCAAATACACTCCATGTCTCTGTACATCTGATTTGTTCTACCAGCAACAGATCACTGATGACACGAAAACGTGGTAAGAACAAAAAAGTAGGATGACATATTAACAGGTTTTTTTTCCAATGATTAAATAATAGGTTCTTAACATACTTTCCCTTTGACTTCAAATGCAAGCTGCCTGACAGATATGTCATCTGCTTTGTCATCTGCTTTGGAAGATGTCTCCCTAGATTGTGGTCCCTTTAAACAAAGAACATTCAAAGTTGCACTGTTTTCAATAAAATGAAATTGACTGAGACAAATTTACATGTAATTCATTGTTTATTGCCGACAGTATTTTTATGATGCTGTTAATTACCTCCTCAATGTAAAGTACAATATTTTAATGTAACATACTCAATTTAATGTTATTAAAAGCAAATACATGTAAGCAAGTTATTTTCAATGTACCTTTTTTAATACAAGGTTCTTGATGTTTTGCCAGTCTCTATCTAGCCTGTCAGTCAATGTCACTGTCTCTTCCTTAGCCATTTGTCGTTCATGCTAGAAACAGAGAAAATAATCATAATTATTTAAAGGGCTGTATGCAAAAACAAAACGTAACTGAAGGGTTCCAACGCACGTTCCAGAGCAACGTGATGAAAAGAAGCCAAAAAAGTGTTTTCCCTGTATTTTTATATTTTCTCCCTCTTTCGGTAAAGGTGTAAAAGGTGTAAAAGGTGTGGGAAAATGGAGTGTCTGAAGGAGATGGAAACCAAGGGAGAGGGGGTTGGAGCCAGAAGAGAAAAAACGGTGTGTGTAACAACAAAGCAAAATACAGTTTCTGCACTTTCTGCTGCCTGCAAAGGTGGAGAGAGGTTAGGGTGGGCAATTGAGGATAAAAGAAAAGGGTAAGGACCAAGGAAAGCAGAAACCTATAGAATGGAGGATGTACATGTAAACAATCAATGTTATCTTTATGCCAGTAATTTTACCTTCTTTATTTTGGCTTTGGAAACTACTTTCCTCCATTATCTCCTTCTTGCTCTTGTGTCAGTGTTCATTCTATAATGTAAGCAACACAACCACACAAATTGAACAAGCTCTCCTTCACAATCCACATAGCAACTTACATTAGAACTGAAAATGAGCCAGACAGAGTACTGAGAATAAACAAAATAATTATCATTTAACCAGTTGGAAGGTTTCTTGGGGACACTGGATGCACAATAACATATGCTGTAACTCTTACTTTTAACATTACGTCATTACAACACACTTGGACCTTTTCTATGAAAAACGAAGACACAGTGATGGAGAGTAGGTAATGATATATTTAATTATGTTCATTAAGTTCAACTCAGTTTTTAGTAATACATGTACATGTTATAACTTTCCCCAATATTTATTGCTTCCACTGCTGCTGTTTTGCCTAGTTCTAGTGTGGAATGTCAGTAAAGGTTAATTCATAATGTAGTTGTTCTAAACTCTGCAATAATAACCAGAAGCAGAATAACAATTATTACCAAATCAGATCCCTTGTCAGCATGCCTTTTCTTGGTCAAGAAGTCACCAAAATGGAATTCTCTTACATCCTCAGCTGCAGGAGAAAACAATCTAGTTCAAACAAAATGTTCATCTTCCGGTAAAGGGGGCCTTCCTTTTGGTGTGACAAATGAAGTAAAATTATCCATGTTTCAATATAAAATAGTTCATAATATTCTGTATACAAATAAAATTTTGCACAAGATTAAAAAGAAACAGCAACCAGATTGTCCTTATTGCCATGACATTGATCAAACATTTATTTGTGGAATGTTCTATTGCTAAATCGTTTTGGAATAAATTTACGAAATGGTACAACGCCACATGTGGAGGAAACATTGCTTTGGAGCAAAACGAAATTATATATGGTGTTTTAAGATACACATCGTCCAGTTTAACTCTAAATCACTGGATCATAATTGGCAAATATTTTCTTTACACTAACGCAGTACATGATGAAAAAAGACCCCAGTTCACAGATTTTGTAACCCTCGTGAACGAAAAAATTGAATCAGAAAAATACATTGCGATTACAACAAATAAACTACTTTCTTTTAATAAAAAATGGTCCAGCTTTCTAAACAAGTAATCATTGGAGGCTAGCCGTACTATTCATTTGTAATTTAATTATCACTTTGTAAGTAACTGTATTGTAGTATTAGTATTCTTCTTAGTAGCATAACTATCGTATTTTTAGTAATATCGTATTGTAAGTAGTTTCGTATTTCTTTAAATCGTTTTTAGTATCGTATTGTAAAGTAGTGCATGTATAAGTGGTGTAAGTATAAGTAGTGTAACTAGCAAGTACTTTGTAAGTGTAAATGTCAGTATAATATTAGTACTGTAAGTAGTGTAAATGTTTGAAGTTGTAAATAAAATGGCGTTAAAAAAAATAACACAAAAAAAACAACAACAAAAAAAAAAAAAAAAAAAAAAAGAGGCCAAGCTACTGAAACAACTATGAGTTAAAGAGTTCACTTAACTTTGCTTGTAGAGCAGGCATCTTGTTTTAAGCAAGGCACAACTGTGCACTTATTGTAGACTTCTAGTTAGAGACAAAGAGACGGGGCAGGGAATGGCCTCTTTTCTTCCCCTACCCTTCTCCCTTCTTTAATGAAGCCTTTTTTGTACTCTTGCCAGTACTACTCTTGTCCCTCACCACCACCACCACCACCACCACCAGCAACAACATCAACAATCCTTATTCATTCTAAAATATTTAAAACACACTACAGCTGTAGGTGCCACTTACAAGTACAAAAGCCTAATAGAGACAGTGGAAGGGCATACATAATTATATAAAAAATAATGAGAAAAATTTACATTTTAGAGCCACTATTCACTGATGTAAAATTAAAAATGCAGTGACTTCAATATGGGTAAATGGAAATAGATTCATATAGTGTCAAAACGTGCTAGATAAATATAGTCACCGAAAGGTACTTTGAGATCAAGTATGGACTGATAGCGGTTGCCAGAGGTGCCTTTACAGGCTGACGTCTGATCTCATCCCAGAGAAAGAAGTGTAAACCACCATGAACTGTACATGGGATATGTGCAATATATAAACCATTACCTGCATTACCTACAGTACCAACTACTACCAACGAATTACACTCGAAAGCTGGTTTACTACCTTGAAACAAAGTACCCTAAACTGCTGCCAATCTCTTCCTGCACCTTACAAACGACTACTCAACCGAAAACAGTAGCTCATTATGCATCTACTCTATTTACATAACCAAACAATCACCACTCACATCTTCATCAGATCACAGGTTTACTTTAACAGCTACTCCATCTATTGACCAATCGAATCGCTCACCAGGGTTTTCAATTAGTCAATCACCAGTCAATTTTCAACTGACTAAAATCAATCACTTGACTCTGAAGATGGCATCTGCACAGGTTGTCGAAACGCCAGTCACCAACAACAGTCCTTCTCAGGACTCCAGTCACCCAGATGATCTTTTTCAATCAAGGTATGTTTCTCCTGGGCTCAAACCATTAATTTTTCTTATAAACCATTACCATTGCTTTAGCACAGTAATGATCTCAGTGATTTCAAGACAATTACTGCCATTCGATTTCAATAATACAGGTGTATTATTCATGACAAAAGATCATTAAGCTTTTTTCGAAAGATGAATTAACATCGAAGGTATTGAATTCCAGATCTTTAATCCAAGTCTCGTGAAGAAATTTCACATTTTTTCTAGTCTTCAATGTTCAAATTCCAGATGGAGGCTTCAGTGAGTGCTCCATATATATTTATATTTTTTTCTCCATGTAAATTTTTCCTTTTTCCTTTTATACCTTCCTTGAAGAGATGGCAAATAAGGACAATGTTAAATCTCTGCATAAGGAAAATGATGAGTTAAAAAGTGGCTGCAAGAGTTAATGAAGGATTTTGAGGGGCGACCCTAAAAGCCGGAATGATGGAACGGCGGAA
>BLFK01000034.1:83221-110716 GCA_014634185.1 Astreopora myriophthalma
ACTTTCAGCGCCTCGGAGAGGGATGCAGCCCCACAAGCACCAATCACGTTTCCTTCCATATTCAAATGAGTCAAAGAGGTGTTGACTTTCAGCGCCTCAGAAAGGGATGCAGCCCCACAAGCACTCATCTCGTTTACATCCAAATCCAAAGAAGTCAAACAGGCGTTGACTTTCAGCGCCTCAGACAGGGATGCAGCGCCACAAGCACCAATCTTGTTGTACCCCAATGTTAAAAAAGTCAAACAGGTGTTGACTTTCAGCGCCTCGGAGAGGGATGCAGCCCCACAAGCACCAATCACGTTTTCATCCATATTCAATGAAGTCAAAGAGGTGTTGACTTTCAGCGCCTCAGAAAGGGATCCAGCGCCACAATCACCAATCTTGTTGTACCCCAATGTTAAAAAAGTCAAACAGGTGTTGACTTTCAGCGCCTCAGAAAGGGATGCAGCGCCACAAGCACCAATCACGTTTTCATCCATATTCAATGAAGTCAAAGAGGTGTTGACTTTCAGCGCCTCAGAAAGGGATCCAGCGCCACAATCACCAATCTTGTTGTACCCCAATGTTAAAAAAGTCAAACAGGTGTTGACTTTCAGCGCCTCGGAGAGGGATGCAGCCCCACAAGCACCAATCACGTTTTCATCCATATTCAATGAAGTCAAAGAGGTGTTGACTTTCAGCGCCTCAGAAAGGGATCCAGCGCCACAATCACCAATCTTGTTGTACCCCAATGTTAAAAAAGTCAAACAGGTGTTGACTTTCAGCGCCTCGGAGAGGGATGCAGCCCCACAAGCACCAATCACGTTTTCATCCATATTCAAATGAGTCAAGCAGGTGTTGACTTTCAGAGCCTCGGAGAGGGATGCAGCGCCAGAATCACCAATCCCGTTTCCACATAGATTCAAATTAGTCAAACGGGTGTTGACTTTCAGCGCCTCAGAAAGGAATGCAGCCCCACAAGCACCAATCACGTTTTCATCCATATTCAAATGAGTCAAGCAGGTGTTGACTTTCAGAGCCTCGGAGAGGGATGCAGCGCTACAAGCACTAATGTTGTTTGTATTCAAATTCAAATGAGTCAAAGAGGTGTTGACTTTCAGAGCCTCAGACAGGGATGCAGCGCCATGAGCACCAATCAAGTTTTTATCCAAATTCAAGTGAGTCAAAGAGGTGTTGACTTTCAAAACTTGACAAAAAAGGTCCACGTGTTTTGCTCTAAAATTACCGCTTGTAGTTACGCGTTCAAGATTAAGGCTACGTCCAACGGTATTAACCAAATTGCACCAAAGGTTTTCTAAATGGGTTTCACATTCCAGTATACAGTAAAAAGTAAACTTAAGATTTCCTATACAGTCCCCAAATTCACGCAGATCATCAGGAATATGCGTTGCAAGGTTATCTACAAGAGACACTGCAGTCTCTTCTGATTGTGAGAATATAACATTACTCATAAACAAAAATACTTGTCTCAGTTCATGCCAATACCTTTTGTCAGTCACTACTGAGTTACAGTCAATTTCTCCGTTAAGAATCTGATGAGCAAGATAGAAACCGGCAAAGAACTCTTGAAAGCTCTTGTGAAGAAACCCATAGCGCACCGAACGGTTCCTCTTGCAGCCACCAGTATGGATGGACAGAAAGCCAAACTTCGTTAAGACATTGGAGATCCGCTCGTCAAAATACAGCTCTCCTTTCATTAAAGACTGCAACGCCAAGCGTCCTAATTCTATCAGTTCTTCTTTGTAAACTGCAAGTAGATCTTCACTGTTGCTTGACAAGCCGTTCTTCGTTTCATACCTTGTCAGAACACTGAGTACAATTTCAACATAAAGTCGAGTTTTATTTGATGGAAAAACTCCTTTGAAATCTTCACAAAGAACGCAGAGTAGAGCTGTGTTCAGGGGATTCTTTGTCAATTCGATTAAATCTTTTCGATAGCTCGAATGACCCCAAAGCTTTTGTAGTAGCTTTTCTGATAAATGTTCCATATTTTCAAAGTACTTGAGGATAAAGCTCTTAGCATCTTCCCAGGTAAATCCTTCTGTCTCCCACAGGGTGTCACAGAACCGCCTTACTTTTCTTCCAGCCTCGTGACGAGAGGTGAGAACAATGTGGCAATTAGGGAGCACTTTGCTTTCGACCAGCTTAATGTACATGTCGAAATTTGTTGCTTCCGCTTCATCTAACCCATCAAGTACTAACAGGACCTTGGATTGATTTTCACGGATGAATTGAAAGAAACTTTGCCTAGCTTCTTCGTCATCATCATCAGGAAGAATTTGGTCGTCAATAGCTTCCCAGATGTCAGTTTTGATATCATGACATCTTAGAAGCAGCAGAACGTCAATATCGGGGAAGGAATTGTCCCACAGGTCGCGTTTAGTTGCCCAGTCGTACGCCAGCTTTTGACTGTAGGTTGTCTTTCCCATGCCCGGTTCTCCTTCGATTAAAACCGTTCGTGGCCTTTGACAACGTTCGTGCGCTCGAAAGATTCCTGTCATGTTGGTGAGTTCATCTGTCAACGTTCCTCGTTTCTTCTCTTTGCTCACAATTCTTAACCGAGTAAAAATATCATCTAGACGAAAGCTGATATCTTCACACCAGGGAAAAGGCTGAAGGACTCCTTCACGTGTTTTGTAGATCTGGCGGATGCTTTCTATAACATGGGTAGGACATGGCACACCTACGAAAAGGAAAAAGTGAACTTCATTTGTATTGTTTAGAAAGTATAATTCTTTGTACTATGCACTGTTTTTACAAGGACGTCCACGGGAAGCGAAGCCCTTATCGACGGGCTGACAGGTCGCGGCGTTGATGTTGGTAAGAAAGAAAAAAACAACAGTGCAATTTATGAAATAGTTTTGATGAGTTCTCATGTGTGTTACGTGTAGACCCCTCGTCTTCAGAGCTCGAGTTCCCCCACCGTCGTCCACCCACAGTGCTCACATCTCAAATTATATAAGAAGCCGGAGTTGAGGCCAACAGGGCCCTCTGGTTTTCTTAAATTCCCGCCCGATCGACATTGAAATCTTCTCATTACTGTTATCACTAATGACACCCCAGCCCTGGTCGTAAAGGTTTTCTTTCAAGTTTTTCTTGCAGTGAACGAAGTTGGGGAGGGGGAGGGGGGGGGTTAAGAGGGTGGGGCAATACATGTTCGATTTCCGGACTCGACATTGCACGTGCGTGGAGTTTGTTGTTGGTTTACCAGAAAGGTTCCTTTCCATAGTTCTTTGGAAACTATGGTGGTGAAGATTGTAAAGGGGTTTCCGTTCCGACCATTATATCCTTTTAAGGAAACATGAATCAATGTCAAATCCTTTTCCATAAAACTTTTCAGAAAACTTAATCTCTTTGCGTTCATTGTACGTTTGGAAGCAACCAGCTGGTAACCATTCGGTTTGGTGGCATGGAATTTACCTTAATTCATTTACGTGACTCTCGTAACGTGTAGTAACAACACAACGTTGCCAACTTCCACCCCTAAAGGACCTTGCTAGAACGCTTGATTGGCAATATTATTTGGACGAAGCAGCCTGTGTAGCAAGTAATCCTGTTCCTTTTCTGTCCAAGAAGTGAGGGGAGAGAGAGAGAGAGAGAGAGAAAGAGAGAGAGAGAGAGACAGACAGAGAGAGAGAGACAGAGAGAGAGAGAGAGAGACAGAGAGAGAGAGAGAGAGAGACAGAGAGAGAGAGAGAGAGAGAGAGAGAGAGAAGACGTGGCATAGGAAGCATGAGAGGGAGTAAAACATCCCTTCCTTTCTCCTTCCCCCTTACTCCCCATCTTCAAATGTTTGCTTTCTTTTGCTTTCCTTTCAAGCTCACGACAGATTTCACATGACAGAAGAAGTACCAGAAAACCTCCAAAACAAGTTTGCCTTACAAGGGCATTGCAGAATTATCAAATACTGAGAATTGGTCTGAAGTACGAAGTTAAAGTACTATTTT
This sequence comes from Astreopora myriophthalma, assembly GCA_014634185.1. Taxonomy (NCBI): domain Eukaryota; kingdom Metazoa; phylum Cnidaria; class Anthozoa; order Scleractinia; family Acroporidae; genus Astreopora; species Astreopora myriophthalma. The sequence goes on from BLFK01000034.1 coordinate 87,169, forward strand.
TTGCTCGGCTTCTGTTCAAAACAGCTGTGTGAGAGTAACAGATTTTTATACTTCCGAGATAAAAAAATCAAGGCCCTTGCATATCTCAAAAGTGTCACATATAAACCTTAATGGTCAAGTTTCCACAGGTAACAGCTAAATGCTCAAAAGCGTCACTTATAAATTTTAATAAAAGGCCAAAGTCTCACCTTGCTCTCCAGAACTCCCCGGTGCACTCTCCCACTCATTCAGTTTGTCCTTGACCCTGTCTTCCTCATCTTTCCACTGCTTCAAAAGCGCCATGAAATGTTCCTTATCAAGAGGGCTCAGTTCTTGATTCTTCATTTCTTCAATGGCATCTTCATACCCAGCTCCTCCTATTCGCACCAGTGTGTCTCGGATCTGTTGCCAAAAGTCACTGAATACTACATCACTAACAGAGGCTTCTTTGCTATAACCAGAGATAGCATTCATGAAATACTTTACCCGTGCAATGTCAGACTCACAGCTGATTTCCTCTGAATGGGGAGGTACATTCCAGCCAGCAGTTGGAGGACTCAGCTCACAGATTGTCCTTAGAAGGACTACCAGGAGGGCAGGGTCAAAGCCAGCAGAGGAAACTGACGAGGGTACAGTGGGATACAGTTTACTCCACTGCACTGGCTTTAGGATTCCTTTCGTTCGAAGAGATAGAAGTTTGGAGTGCACTGGATCTCGTTTTAAGATGCCGCAAAGACCCGCTGGTGGAATCCGTTTGTCAAATAAAACTCTCAGCACTTTTGAGCCGACCATGACCAGAAGGCGACACAACAGTGCGTACTTGGTTTTTCTGTCACAAGTACCTAAAACAAGGGTTTTGAACGATTTTTAGCTCGTGTCTGTAACTTGAAGGGTTACATGCAGAAATTATTATCTTATCCTTAGCTCAGATTTGGCTCATTTTTCAGGTAAAAATTTTCCATGTTCGCCTCAGTTTAAGCCCAGTTTACACGGTGCGACTTACAATTTACACGGTGCGACTTTGTTGCTACGACACGAATTGTTTCGTGTAAATCAAAGCTACGACTCGCTTACGACTGTTGTGTATGTCACAAAAAATGTCGTAAGATTAAAACATGTTTTAACACTCTACGAGAATCGCAAGCACACTCTGTGTTCAGTAGCGAGAGTCGTGCGCGATTTTTTACCTGGCGCGAGTAGCGCGCGCAGAGGGAATTGCATATAACACTTGTAAGCAAAAGTTGTACCGTGTAAATCGGCCCTTAGGCAGTTAACCACTAGTTTTAAGCAGCAGTTAACCACCTTTCGGTGCTCTTGAATTATCACGAGTTTCTTTGCATGTAAGTGCTGTCTACTCTGTTTGCATACGAACTGTTCGCTTTTAAACGTCAGAAGTAACACATTACCATAGAAAACCAGAAGTCGAAGAGTTGAGAGCCTAGTAGTGAGCAATACTCCCACCTCCTACTCCAAAGGAGCTTCGTAGAATGTTTGATTTCACGATATGTTTGATCAATTTTGCTTTTCAAAGTTTTTGCGATTGTTAATTTCATTCCGAGCAGTGTTTTCACACTTCCCTTGTTAGTCTGTAATTTCTTGTTCTCGTTGTCTGCACACATGCCTCACATTTAATAAGAAAGTTGAAAGACTGTTCCTAGCTAAATAATAAAAACGTGCTGAATTTTTAAAGACGAGCCAATTTTACATGTGGGAAAACAATAATTACTGTTGACCCGAACAAAATGAGTGTGCCAGTGAAGGGCAAGCCAGATGAACCTTGATAAGTAGCGCCTGCATAGAAACACATAAGAGTTAAGCCTTCCACAGGAAGTGAAACTGAGCCCAACTAATGATGGAGACAACACAAAAAGGAGCAAATTAATGTTGTGGCCCCGCAGCTCAATGCAGTAAATAGTCTGGATTTGTACGCTAGTGTGACGAGGGGTTGAATATGTGTACACACGATCAGCGGATTTAGCTCTAAAAACGGCACAAGAATTGCAGAATCTTGTGATTAATACACTAATTATACATCAATTACAATTTGCCTCTTTTTAATGGCCGACAGCACGTCAATTTATCCCAGACAGAGTGCGGACATGCGATGTTAGTGCAGACAGTTGAACTAGTGGTAGCCAATAGTTAGGTAATGCGAGATAGAAATGGTACGCGTGTGTCCGTGTGTGGTGTGCGTTAATTTCCTTTGCAAAGTTGGTATGGACGTCATCCTCTAGAGAAAATGTTTAGCTAACGCATTTATTCCCGATGCTTTTGTTTAACTTTCTTTGGCAGTGTCAGAGAACATGCAGGTCCTTTTGCATCAAATGTAAATCAAAATTTATTTCCTTGTCATGCTTTTTTCCAGTGAGATCAGAGGACACAAAGTAATTTGTGCGATATCCATGAGCACTCTGTTTCCCCCAAAACCTCCAAACTAATTTACTAAAACCAGTTACATATAACAAATACACACTAGATTGTCGAAAGCTGCCATTACAATCTACCTGCATGGCTGTCATCGGCTGCCTTGCCCTCAGTCTGCTCACTGGCGTGTACAACAGCTGAAAATACTCCGCGTTTTGCTCCCGTCGGGTTTTGATCACCAAGCAAATCATCTGCAAAAACAGATATAAATGTATTAATAGGCAAAATTAGTTTCTGAAGTGTGCAATTGAAGGCTTTCCTGTCAAAATGTGGTGTTAAAGCTGGGTAAAACGTGCATTTCTTTCATCGTTAATGTTACATATCAAAAGCTGCCAAATTCGGCACAAAATCAGCCTTTGTTGGATAGGAAGCCCAATACAACACATCTTGTCGCATGTGATTGTGAATTGCTGAGTTTGTGATATTCAACCATCTACAGTCATAATTTTCCCAAATATGATATTTTGGGTGTGTTGTAGCCTGTGTCCAGCCACCCCCTTCCCTGATTTTCCTGATGTTTTTTTTTCCCCTGGGCAGTAGGCGGCAGCTGTAGACAGGCTATGTTAGTCTGGTAGAAGTCCTCCGTTTCCATGCCGTGCTAGAGCTTTGCTTCAATCTGCCAGCAAAAATCTCAGTGTATTTGTGACTCTCAAATTAAAACTCTTGCATTACGAATGGCAAATGAATCTATGAAAGTCTGGGTTAACGTACTGTGAATATTTTATAAATACTAGACTTGCGGGAATATTTTACGCCCCATGTAAGGAATCCAGATTCTGGAGTCCTGTACAATGTTACTTGTGGAATCAGGAATAAGTACTGGGTTTTAGCCTCCGGAATAAGCTTGAGGGATCTGGAATCCTGAAAGCAATACCTTTGGAATCCAGCTTCCGAAGCGTCGAACTCAGAATCCACGACTGTCTCGGATTACTTTAGAAGACGTGAATACTTTCATTTCAAGGTAGAACTGAAATTCTCAAAATTTAAAAACACTTCGCGGACAGAATTCAGAATGTTCTTGCCTTGAAATCAAACGAAGTCACACCAAAATCGATTCGAGCAGTTTTTGCTGGGGCGTCAAAAGTAATTACGCGATTGCTTTGGTTTTGCGTTGCTCTGTGATGCAAAACCGAAACCAACTGCAACATATTCTCTCCCATTTTCCAGCGCTTGATGCCGCTTAATTTTCGTTCATGTTGCCTAGAAAAACCAAGCCATGAATTACTTCGCTTTGTGGTTGCCTGAAGGTTGTAGGTCCTTCAGAACATGTTTGGCTCAGTCTGTAATTACTGTGATTTTGCTGTTATGACACTCAATTGAAAACCACTCAAACACTGAACAAATTGTCCAAAATGTCAAGTAGTTTAGTGCCTATCCCTTTGATAATTTGATAAGGTGATCAAAGTTAGTTCCTGCACACGCATGGTGCTCCCTACCATCCACATCTTTCAACTTAGCAAGCAATTTGATGTAAGCTCCAATAAGCTGTACCTGTTAGGTCCTCAACGCATTTTCGCTTCACTGATCTGCCGTGTGTCTCTGCTGGGATCCGCTGAAACTTGGAGGAAGTGCCTGTTGAAATAAAACACGACGCAGGTAAGAAAATGTTTAGCTGGCACATTTATTCCTGCTGCTTTTGGTTTAAACTTTTTTAGCAGTGTCGGAGAGCATGCAGTTCCTTTTCTGTTAAATCAGAATCCCTTTCCTTCTGATATTTTTTTTGCCAGTGAGAGCATGTAAGGAAACTAATGTAATATGATATTCATGAGCACTCCACTCCCTGAACTTCACAACCAATTCACCAAAACCAATAAGATTCAGAAATACTCACTAGATTGTCTTGCTGTGTATTGATCCTTGATGAAATCATCTACAGAAATGGATGTAAATGAATGTTAATGGAGCAAGATTCGTTTCTGAAGAGTCAATTGCAGGCTTTCCTATCAAAGTGTGGTGTTCAAGCTAAGTAAATCACGTACTTTTGTCCTTCTTAATGTTACATTTCACAAGCTACCAAATTTGGCACAAAGTTAGGCTGCCTTGGTCGAATGGGAAGCTCAGCACGCATTTTGTCGCCTGTAATTGTGAATTGCTTGGGTTTTGAGATATTCAGCTGTCTACAAGCATAATTTACCGGCCCAAACATAGGGCCGGTTATTTAAACGAAGTCTAACTTAGACCGCGGTTTACAACAGTCATTTTACCTCCCCACCTTTCTAAACGTGAGTTGCATCAAGTAGATAAATGCTTTTCTCCTCTGCTCTGGCCTTCTCCATACTGTTTTCGACCACGAACGGCATACATATACTAGCGTTGGCCAAAATGAAAATGACTTGGAACGCAGTTTTGCTAAAGGCCAGCTAAACTCTGCCTAAATAACCGGCCCATAATGTTTAGGGTGTGTCATAACCTGTGTACAGCCACCCCCTCCCCTCATTTCCTTAATGTTTTTTTCCCCGTGAGCAGTAGGAGGCAGCTGTAGACAGGGAATGTTACTCTGGTAATTGAAGTCCTTTGTTTCGACGCCATGCTAGAACTTTGCTTGGACATGCGAGCAAAAGGTCTCAGTGCATTTGTGACTCTCAAAATTCTTGCATTAAGAATGCTTACTGAATCTGTGAAAGCCTGGGTTAATGCACTGTGAATATTAATTTTATTATAGACTTTCAGGTCTGGTAATCCGGATTAATTAAGGAGTCCAGGAAAATGTAGCTTGTGGAATCGTTTTGCCCTCTGGAGTAAGCTCGGGGAATCTGGAATCCTGACAAGTTACGTTTGGAACCGGCCGCCTTTAGTGTGCGTGTGTGTGTGTGTATGTATGTATCGAGTTGAACCCGTTATTTGTATTCTACAGCATCCGAGCTGCTGAATCCAGAATCCAAGATTGTCCCAGATTGCCTTACAAGAGGAAAATAATTCTCAAAATGTAAAAGCACTTGGCAGACAGAACTCAGAACCTTCTTGCCTTGAAGTCAACTAGTCACATGAAAATTGATTTCAGCAGTTTTCACTCGGGTGTCAAAAGTGATTATGCAATTGCTTTGGTTTTGGCTTTGGTCGGCTCTGCGATAGGATCAAAAACTCGTGCAAACTTTTCAACCAATCAGATGCAAAACTGAAACCAACTGCGACAAAGTCACTCTCATTTGTAGCCATGTAGCCAAGCCATGCATCAGTTGCTTCGATATGCGGTTGGCTCAAGTGTGTGGTTCCCCTAGAATGTGATTGGCTCTGTAATTACTTTGATTTTGCTGTTGTGACACTCAATTGACAATTGACACTCCACAAATATCCCAAAATTTCAAGTAGTTCAGCGGCTATCCCTTCGATAATGAAAAGGTCATCCCCCTTCAAATTTAGTGCGTGTACGTGGTAGTCCCTATCCCACAGTCCTCAGGCTAAATTGCTCACTGGCACAAGAGCACTTACATGCATAGCCTGCAATAGTTGCTTTAAACACATCTTTTAACCTAGCCAGCAATTTGTAGTAAGCTCCAATAAGCTATACCTGTCAGGTCCTCAATGCCTTCTCGCATCGGTCTTCCTTGCGTCTCTGCAGCGATCTGCTGAAGCTTGGAAGAAGCGCCTGTTGAGATTAAACATGACGCAGGTGAATCACCCACTCTCAAAAAAATGTATATTTATATATCGTGTACTAAATTATTTGAACTGTGGATTGTGTTTATATGCCCGTCTTGCTAAGCACTCTTGTTTGGGTTCAGCTACAGTAAGATGTTTTAGGGGTGATTTACACGGTACGACTTTGTTCCATGCGATAGGCTTACGACAGGCCTACGGCACGAATTGTTTCGTGTAAATCAAACCTACAACTCCCTTACGACTATTGTGTAGATCACAAAAATGATTTTAAGGTGGCTCTATATAGTATTGTACAAAGCTTTGGATATTACATACGCATAAATAATTTCTCCCTTGGCAAATGTTTATCACATGGCACTCGGTAAAAGGGCAATAATAGAAACCTACAGCCTTAGACTACGTATGGATGACTCTTTCAGAACCTAAATGTTGTTGCCATGGCAACTACTGACGGAAATGCTAGGCTTGTTTTTTGAACATCCCTGACTTCTAGAGGGTGTTTCAACGTTTCTACACGGTGAATTTTCTTTGTTTTGGGGGAAACAGAGTAGACAACCAAGGAGTTTCAACTGACAAAGCTACAATAAAATCTGTACAGAATTTTCGAAGGAATTCGCGATTTTCGTTTTTGACGCGTATTACATTAATGTATGTATAAAATTTGATGATTTTTTCCTAACAGCGAGAAAAAGAAAAATCCCATCCATGTGCCAATTTTAAAAAAAATTCACCGTCTGGAACGCCCCCAATATACGTTTTAAGATCACTCAAAAATCTTTGTTTTTCGTGACGTCATCAAAACAGAAATTCTTCAAATTAAGGTGATGTTACACGAGCCGATTTTTAACGCCGAATTTTAATGCCGATTTTTAATCTATGTTACACGAGACGACTTTTAACGCAACTTTGTTGCGGCAACGGTATGTTACACGAGACGATTTTTAACGCAACACTGCTCACAACATTTGAACCCAGGCTCCTGCTCGACAAATCCCGGGCAACAAACATGGCGGACAATGAGTTTCGGTTCTCCGTGGTGCATTCTGGGACGATGTTGCGTTAAAAGTCGGCGGCGGGGGTGTTACACGCACCAACACCAACAAAATTCGGGCAACAATGTTGCATGTTTTTGAATCGCTCTCAAAAACCTGCAACATGTTGCCGCAACAGAATGTTGCGTTAAAAATCGCCCTGTGCGCCATGTTACACGAGACAACTCTTCACGCAACAACGTTGCGTTAAAAATCGGCGTTAAAAATCGGCTCGTGTAAAATCACCTTTAAGGTACTGCGCTCGCGCGATTCGTACCCATGCTTCGCGCGCCAAAAAACTATATAGAGCCACCTTAAAACATGTTTTAAAACTCTTCGACAATCGTAAGCACAGTCTGTTTAGTAGGGAAAGTTGTACGCGATTTTTTACGTGGCGCGAGCAGCGCGCGCAGAAGAAATCGCACACGACAATTGTCAGCAAACGTTGTACCGTGTAAATCGGCCCTTAGACATGCCTTTCATATCACGTCACAAGTTTACAAAAAAACAATTTGTTGCCCACATGGTAAGAAGACCGTTATATAGATAAGCAATATTCAAGCTACACATAATCACAACTTTAATTTGATACCAATAATTCATACCAGAAACTAGGCTGAGCATCTTCTCCACCAGATCTTTGCTCTGATTGGACCAGCTGTATTTCCTTCCATAGGAATCACGCAAAAGCTTAGCCTCATCAAGACGTGTCTGCCTGTCTTTCTTCAGGATGTCATCGATTGCTGTTACCCACATCTGTACATCAGAATCTTCTGATTTAACGACAAATGAGGAGCCGAATGGCACTTTGAGCAAAGCTTCTCCGAACCCCGAGTTCCTGCTGACCAGCACAGGCAGACCAGCTGACAAGGCCTCGAGACCTGTCAAACCAAAGCCTTCTGTTCTAGAGGGCATGAGTACAAGATCTACTTCACAGAATAATCGCTTCAAGTCTTCTCTGCTTTTGGTGTAACCTCTCACCCTTAAGCGGTTTGCAGGGATGCCGAAAGCAAGTAATCGATTGGCAATCTCTTCGGGTTTTCCATCGGGGGCTCCGACAAAAACAAGCTGAGTGTCAGGCAATGCAGCAACGGATTTCGCTGCAATGTCAAATCCCTTTAATTCAAAATCTTCAGCATCTCCACGACCAAACACCAAGACGCTGCGTCGTTTTGTTTCATCGGTAACTTGCTGAGCACTCACAAACTCATCAAAAACACCTGGAGTGAAATCGAAAGCTTCCTGACCTCTTTGGTACGGGCGAAGATACGAGCGAAAGGCCTCAGTCAACTTGGGCCCAACTCCTACGACGAAATCAGCCATCTCGCACAGCTCTACTTCAAGATTGTGCTTCTCTTCGCCCTGGGAGATTGGATTCCCGTATGTTTTATACATTCCTAGTTCCTCTGCGTCTGTGTGTACCACTTGAACCCACTTGCATCCATGAGAGTTACGAATAAACTGTGCCTGATGACCGAGTTTCACCCCATTGCCAACGATTATGTCTATCTGCAGCTGGTCTGGCGGAAAGCTGAGCCATTCCAGTTCTTCACAACCAGGCCGTCGTTTTGACTCAAGAATGTTAACACCATACTTCAGAGCTTCCTTCTTATCCTCCTCGGAGCATCTTGGTAAAAAGAAAGTGATTTCCACATTACGAAATCGGGCCAACTCAATGGCCAGCTTTCTATTTAAGGTGGAAAGTCCGCCCTTGTTCGATCCCCACTGAGAAGCCAAAATAGTAATTTTAACTTTTCTGTAGCTGTAAGCCTGGTCATGTTCTTGAGAATGCAATGATGTTGAAGCCATGCTTAAGCATGTCCTTTACTGAGGCTGCAGCAATGTAGAGGGTAGATCCTGGTCCTTTAGACGAAAAACAGTTCAGGCATTAAACAGTGGGCAAGAATCACAGTTTTTTTCAAAATATTTTTTTCATTCTTTGTCACTTAAGCGAAGGAAATTTGTGTAATGAACGCACAGACTACGATGCTGCTGTCCAAAGAATTCTCACGGAAGCCCTCCTAAAAACTGACAGGAGTGAGTCTTCAGTTCTAAACCTATCATGCTTTTCACAGTTTTGGTCAAATCTGTTTCTTCATACATTCCACTTTTCTCCCAAAGTAATGAAGAATGCCTGACGCTCCAAATAAAACTCTTAGCATTACGTTATCAGCAAGAAGTCTCCTATTTCAGCAACTGAATTAAAAGAGGATGGAATGCTGCAGTGGTATGGGTCACAGTTTGGAATTGTTTTTAGTCAAATTGGCTGCAAAAAAAAGTCAGGGAAAAAGTTAAATTGAAATCCCCTTCATAGAAGAAAAACAAAGCTGATAGCACTACGATTTTACGCGAGTGGCAACTTTCTGGAAGTCATCGGCGATACTATTGGTGCAGACAAATCCGCCGTTTTACGGGCAATTCATGTCTCCCATCACGCTATCCGCCAAGCAGAACCAGTTCATAAAGAGGCCAACAACTGCGGCCGCTATCAGTGAAAACAAGAACGGTTTTTACCGAAGAAGACGGTTCCCGGGAATAATCGGTTGCATCGATGCTACGCAGGTCCGCATAATTGCACCAAGCAAGGATGAAAGTTACTTTGTAAACTGTGAAGGCTTCCATCAGTAGACCCTATCACGGTTTAAGCCGCCATCTTGACGGGTAGGCAAATCGTAAAGAATTTACAGTGTTTTTATGGGGATCCCATGTCAAATAATATTCGTAAAACACCAGCTCAGAAAAAATTACGAATTGCGAACTTAAGATACAGGGCAAAGGGTTATACTGACCAGTTGTTGGCGACTATTGAATGTTCGCTAGACGTTGCCCGGTAGCGTTTCGAATTTTTCCATATACTTGTCTGTATTTTTTCGTGGGGATTTTCAGTCCGCGGGAAAAACTGTGCAAAAAAAATACAGACAAACTTATGGAAAATCGAAAACATTACCGGGCAACTTCAAGCAAAGGTTGATCCCAAAAAATTGGTCAGTATAATCCTTTGCCCTGTACCTTCGGTTCGCCATTCATAATTGTTTCTGAGGTAACGTTTTACGAAAATCATTTGACATCGGATCCCCATACAAGCACTGTAAATTCTTTACGCTTTGCCTACCCGTCAAGATGGCGGCTTAAACCGTGATAAGGTCTATTCCATCAATGTGCAAGGGGTTTGTGATTACAAAGATAAATTTGCTGTGGTGAGTCATGTAACTTAGGCTGCATACAAACGAGCGCAACAACTCCCAAGATTGTTGGTCCGATAATGTTCGATAGTGTTAGCAGTGGTGTACGACCCGATGCAACAACTTCCAACAACGTTGGGACTTCGATGTATTGAATGATGCGTAGTTAATGTTTACTATCTCCATGGCGACCATGTGTAGTGCGCAAGCGTCGCCCCAACATTGCTGGGAGAGCCGTACAACGGATCCAACACTGTTGCGCTATGCTTTGGAAATCACGGAACAAAAGAAATGGTGGGAGTTGTTGCATCAAAAGTTTGATCGGTTTAAAACTTCGCGCGACAACTTCCAACAACATGCAACAGGTTGTGCAAACGGACGCAACACGTAATACCCAACAATGTTGCGTTCGTTTCCTCGGAGCCCTAGTAACAATAAAACAATAAATTAGTAATGGTAACAGGACTGAGTGAGTACAATTCAGGGAGTAATCGGGCGAGTAATTTCAAATAGACCTTTCCAATTAATATTCAGCTCAACATCAAGGCTTGGGGGAATAAAACCAAAGAAATTGAATAAACATGTCAATTAAAAGAACGATTACTCCCTGAATTGTACGACACGGAGTCCTATTAGCAATTAATCGTAACTATAACAAAATTCGAGAAGAATACTAGTGTTATTAACTATTTGATACTTTAATTTGTTCAGCTTTTTAGTTTTTTGGACCTAAAGGCCAAAAAAATAAGAACCAGCGTGCGCTTGATGTGACGCGTAGTGATGGGTACAACTAACTACGTATTGCAAGGTGTCCAATTACAAACTGTCCGATTAATGCCGAAATCAGGGGTGCTGATAACCAATCAGATTCGATAAATTTGTTATAGTTACGATTATAGATGTTAGCCTGTGGCAAGAAATTTTCACGCGAGTTAATTCCGTGGATTGCCGATTTTTTGCGTTTTGCGGGAACAAATTTTTCGGATTTCTGACGAGTTCCTGTCCGGTATTCCACGTACATTACTTGCGTATGCAGCAGCACGATAACGTAGACTATTGCATTTGCAGTTTTGTGTAACTGTTTTGTTTCCCATTTTTTACTCGTGTCTGTGAGTCGTCGATTACAAAACAAAATTATGTACGGTAAAGTGGGATTTCGTGTGTAGTCTTTGAATTTTTCTAGTGTTGCTCGTAGACTGCTTCAATCCTGAACAACCTAGAAAGAATGCCACGCATGAAAAGTGATTGATTTTTAAACACTTAATGACGATAGCAACGGAATGCAGATTTTTTCACATAATCAGAAAAGGCCTTTAACCATTTTTCGTTACTTGCTGGTAATCTCCGTTTCCAATTCCAAGTGCCGAGTGACTAACAGGAATTGCTATTATATCTGGCAATTTACAAATGGTGGCATTGGACATAAAGTCTGGGTAAACCGCAAGAAAACGGCACTCTTGGGCCTTTTCACATGCATGGCTGATATAGCATGACCAGTGCATTACTTACAGCCGTGTTTTTGAAATGACAAATACTTGCGGGTGTAATTTGCAAATGACATTACGTCTCTGGAAGTTTACTCTTGACTGCTTTTGCTGTATTACATAGAAACACTTAAAAATCAGGCAGGGTGAGCTAATTTCCCTGTCTCTTGTAAGTACACCTTGTTAGTTTGCTCGTCAGTACTGCCATTTCAGGATCCCAGAGATTAGAAAAGGAAAGCCACCTATATTTCAACGCTGAGTCTATACATCACAAGTGCGTAAAATGATGACTTCAGTCTGCATTGACATTTTCACATGCATGACGAATATAAATAGCAAGACTAGAAAGAAATACTTCCACCATGATCGATGACTAGTGTTGGACGATCGACTATTTTTAGCCTCTGGAGACCCTTTAGAGAGTCTTATACTTTGTGTTCACTCTCCAGGCTTACCCTGCCTGCTGCAGTTCGTATCAAATTTCGGGGAAATATGCCTGCACAGCTCCCTACATTAATTATACATGCATATTCCTACTTCCCCTCTTTGAAAAAGAACGAGCGTGAATAGAGTGTTGCTAGGAATACGCATGTATAATTAACGTTGGCAGCTGTGCGGAAACCTTGCCAATGTATTTGTCATTTACTCACCAAGTTGACACCTTGTTCGGTTCAATATCCCTTATGATCAAGACGAGTACTATCAAATCTGTGCTTCTACTGAATTAACTTCAATCTCAATGCTTTGTCACAATGACGCGCCCGTTATTCAGTACTGACTTCCTCGTGTCTTTGATGTCGCCACAGCTTATCATAAGGATTGATAAATACGGGATCCTAACGGGGACACTTAACGCAAATATCACGCATCTATAAACAAGTCAATCGTAATACCATACAGTCACTACCAACCTAAGGTACATGTACGTGAGCGTAACGTTGCCGTATATGTTCTGATGAAACCGCGGGTCAAATGAAGAACTGGGCGATGTTTGTTGCCTCTGGTGGTGATTATTCTGCCCTAGACGCTTCATCGGCAGAAGTCGTCAACGAAACACGCCAGTGCGATTGATAAATATGTCAAACTTCTTACAAGAGAAGAAATGCCACCTGACTTTTGCACCAGTAAAGGACCATAGCCAGACAGCTACAAAACGAAACCTGAAGTTAATTTTAAAGCTTAATTAAAGATCGATAAACACTTACAACAGTTTTCCCGCTGTGGCCTGCAAAATTCGCTGGTATCGATGTCAACACTGCTCTGGCAATGCTGGGACAGACGTTGAATCTACATGCAGCTTGTCGTGGCTCATGCACCCTGCGCTTTAGTGGCTCCTTTACCCTGACGGAGACCAGGAACATCGAACGAAACCCACGCAAAGCTCAAGAGCAAGAATCCAAAACGAAAGTGAAAGGAGTGGCGAGCAACGTTAGGGGCACATGACGTCATTGCTCCCCAGTTGTCATTGGGGAGCAAAATCCTGGGGTAAGGGTGTGTGGAAGTCATGCGACGCCCGCGACTAGTGCGCTTGTGTTTGCTGCATTCTCCGTTAAAAAAAGATCTAAACTTGCGTAGACTTTCCGCCCCGCGAACCATCTAATTTATCCAAAGTAAAAAAATAAATAAATAAATAAGGAAACGCTGGGCCGCATTCTTTTCTTTCGGAAAACGTTGTGGAACTCTATTTCTGTAGCTTCGTGACGTCATGTTGTAAAGTGAGTAGTTCGCTTTTATGGCTTTTGCTGTATTGTGTACTAAGACTTCGCAAAAGCGAAATTACTATTGTTTCATAAAAAAATCCACTGAACTTTATGTAACGTTGCATTTCTTGCCGTCTGTGTACTTCTCAGGTCGATCTGTGTTGATTTCGGCGAGTATTCTACTTGAACGTCTCTACTGCTGAGACCCTCCTTGAGGGGGTGGGGGGGGGGGAAGGGTCCTTGTTCGCTTGTTCCGGAAGTAATTCCGAACTTTTTCCCAGCTTTTTGATCCCTGAAATGGTTTGTGTTCCTTTGTCCCCTGAGATTTTGTCTTTTGTTCCCCTGTTCCCCAGTTTAAATTAGTCATGTTCCCTTGACCTCTGGGGCTCCCTGATATAGAGAAGCCAAGTCCGTTTTGGACTGAACTCCCGAACGGGCAACTTATCGGCAAGCATAATTCTCCAATATCACGTAAATCCTCCATTTTCGCGTAAGCGAGGTAATAAGAAAATTTCTCTGAATCCACTGGAATAAGCACCACTTGCATTATGGCGTCATTTTACTACTGTATTAAGACCAGAATGCTATGTGAAAATGCTTTCTTATTCAGGTTTTCCTACTCTGCTGGGAATAAAGAGACAATTGGTAACATTTGTACAGGTAATCACATGATTTCGAGTGCAATTTGGAATAAATAAGCACAAGTACATTTTTTCAAAGACTAACAAAAAATTGTGGTCTTTGAAAAAAATTACGAGTGATTATTTATACCAAATTGCACGAGAAAAGTCATGTGATTACTCATTTATAATATTCATGAAAAATTGCGAGATAGCTTAACATAATTATGCAGAAGCAACGCAGGGAAATCACCTGCAAAAATAATTTATTCAAACCCTGCAAATACATCATCACGCGTTCTGTCAAAAAAAGTTTCTCAATGTTTTTTAAGCCGCAAAAGTTTTTTCCCTTTTCTGCACTGAATTTCCTTTTTTCTGCACTGAATTACCTTTCTTCTGCATCCAGTTTCCAAAAAGCTCTTAGCCAATCAGAATCGACAAATTTTTTCGTGTGTATTATTAGCCTGAAGACAGAAGCCACTTAATTAATGCATTCTGGTCTTGGTAGTAAATTACGTCATCATGCAAATGACGTTTGAAAGTCCTATCAAAAGAGATGTAGTTTCCTTTATTCCAGAACTTAATTATGCAGACATTTTGCCAACTTGCATTTAGACGGGCAAGACTTGACGTTTTCCAATACCACTTCTGTAAATTCTTGAACGAAATGTTCAAAGAATTTACTCTTGAACAAAAAAAGAAAGTTTTTCTTGGTTTTAGGCGCTCTTTCCTGAAAGCAACAACACATTTTTGCAGCAACTTGTTCTGCTTCGTTATTCCCGATCATTCATAACGCACTCCTTGCAGCACTTGCTTCGTTTGTGTCCAGAGCTTTCTTCTTCACGTTCAAGTTCTTTCCGGTTGAACAAGCTAATAAGGGAGAAGCGAAGCGCAAATCAGTACGATCAGTACGTACAACGCTTTTGCCTTTCTCCACACGCAAACGTGCATTCTATTCAGCTAAGCCGTAACGCCGATGTCACGAGGACAGCCCTTGCTCCAATATAGTTGTCAAGCTTCTTTTTCTTCAATGTGATCCTTTCATAACTATAGCCCCTCTACTTGCAGAGTTTTCTTTTCTTCCGGTTCATTGCATTTGCTTCCCCTTTCTGGGTGGATAACATGTGTTCTATTTCCTTCACTTTACGCAAACGCTCTTGGTCTCTGGAAAAGAACGAAAGACGACTTCAATGACTCATCGCAGGGAGCAGATATCAATGTTTTGGCCCTCTAAAGATCAACTAGCAAAACGTTAAGCGTAGCCAACTTTAGCTGTAACACCTATGTACAAACGCCTAACCATTTTTTATGTGCGCTTTGTTAAATGTTTTTAATAGCTTTATTTTCTTTTTATTGTTTTCACAGTGCCGTCTTGGTGTTAGTTTCGTAATTAGTAGGTCTTGTTCTAGTGTTGAATCTGTAAAATTCTTTCTCTCACGTGTTTTCGTTAGTTTTCTATCAATTGTCCACTAGTTTCATGTAAATTTGTTACAGAGAAAGGGAGAGATAGTATGTGTTTTTATTTTGATTTACGATTTTCAAAACTTCTAGAACCGGTTTTCAAGAGTTAAAGTGTTTCTAGTAGTCGTTTTTTAGCAAAATGTGAGAGAAAAGTTTCTATCTTTGTTTCGAAGTCGCGTTCTAGAGTCTACCATAGCATACGGCAATACAACCTACAATTCCCAGCAGGCCTTTCCGAAAAAAGCTCTGCGATGTGCAGAGAGAAGCTTAGCAATAAGAAAATGTGCATAATTTTTGCACTCGTACTAAACAACCATGACAGAATTCAAGAAGGAGACCACAGGCCCAACGTCATTTTGACTCATGGAAACAAGTGCCAGCCTCATCGTACAGAGAACCCGCTGAACTGGACAGAAAACTGACAGAATAGATCGCATGTTCAACAAGAAACCGCCCTTCTGAGCTCAGCGTGGATCTACCGAGTGTTGAGGTCTAAACACCGATTTGATACCGGTCAGCTTTCAGTTATTCTGATGGGTACCTCTATTTAAATATTTACATATCTTAAGAAAATTCGCGTTTTTCTTGCCTTGTTAGTCTAATAGATGAAACGAGTGATAAGGATTCGACGCGATCATTTTTCTGAATTTTTCTTCCAACTTTATGTTGAGTTGTTGAGTTCACTTCAACTTGAACTAACTTTCCGTCGTACTACTGTCAAAGGAAATGCTAATAAGGCATTTCCCAGTTCACTTCAGCTGCTCTTTCAAAGCGAGTCTAAGTGCGAAGTCTTTCCTATGAAAATGAGTTCTTATTCATAAGCAAAGTTAAACTCATTACCATCACAAGACGTTTGCACTTAGCCTCCCTCTGAACTGGAGAATGGCCTTTTGTTCTCCAACTCTTGACTCGAGGCTTAAAGACCCAGTATTGCCCACTACGCTTCACGCGCCTTTCTAGTTGTTTTGGTTTTCACGGCAGCGAGGCGCCTATTGTTTTTCGAGTGATCCCAGCGCGCAGTGCATAATGGGTAATACTGGGTCTTTAAATTGTTTGATAAATCAAATGAAGCTATGATCCTCGCAGATACGAACGCAACAACAACATATGATTCATTTCATATATCATTTGTTTGATAAATGTTGTGGTATTTTTCGGAGAGGCCCATTAACAACCTAACTTATACTGAAAACGGAAAAAGTCCATTCTGTTCTACTTACCTTTGCAGCTGTTCTTGAAGTTTTTGTTTAGCCAGGAACTGGTTGTCTTTTCTGATTTCTCTTATCGCACCCTATGGAGTACCGAGAAAACCAAAACCATGGATTGGAACACAGACACTACAAGCCGGCCTGAGTCCGTGGTGTCAACATGCTTTCATCGAGCCCGAAAGCAGCCTGCGTGTAGACGTCTTCCATTTCAATGGTTGCACGCGGAAAGGAGATGTCGTCGTAACGGCATCGCTAATCGTGTTCTAGCCTCGTTTGCCGGTTTCAAATTTCTGACCAATGACAAAGTGCGCGGTACTTAAGTTATGTTATAAAAAAAAATATTTTATTCAAACAAGTCTGCACCGATAAAGAATTGCACTGCTCTAGGTCGCCATCCCTCCTCACTCGAAGCAACCTCCCAAATCCTTATAATGTGAAGCAAACTTCCCATCTCTCCCGATGTGAGGTAACCTCCTTATCCCTTCAGATTTAAGGTAACATCTCAGTTCCTCCCTAAGTAAGGTGAGCTCCCAATTCCTTCGAATGCAAAGTAACTTCCCAATCTACCCCTCCTCTTGACTCGCCAGCTTCCTATCCCTTCCCTTATGAGGTACCATTTCCGTCCTTCCCAATGCGATGCAACAACCTTATCACCCCTTCCCCCAATGCATAGTTAATGGCAGGAGACCACCCCTCTATTAACTAGCCAATGTGAATAAACTTCCCCAACCTTTCCGTGTGAGGTACCTCTCCCCATCGCAAAGAGCAAAGCATTTAAAGAAAGCATTTTCTTTAGGTGCTACGAAATCACCCACAACATTCAAATAAACACAAGAAAATAGTACCTTGAATTCTTTCTTGTACTTGTATTTCAGCTTCTGCCTCTCGTTGGCCTCTTTACTCCCTCCTCCTCGTCTTGATCGAATTTCGTAACTTCAGTTTAAAATAACAATAAAATCTGATTACACAAAAACAAAGCCGAAAAATCATTACTGTACACGCGGCACAACAATGCGAAAATTCTGACCGTACTTCAAAAAAACTAAACTTTCATTCCCAAATGGTTGTACAAAGAAGGAACTTATGCCCACTTACTGTTCCCGGAATTTCGGCTCATACGTCTTGATGGGTTCGGGCTTGCGGGCTTGTAACGTTAGATGTTTCCGACTCAAGCTCTTGTCATAAAGCTCATTTATTCTTGAGATAAGAGTGTTGCGAAAATCCTGTACAAGAAATAAAGGCATCAACCTAGCATGCCTTGTCTTTTGTCGTTGTCAGAAGACATATCCTGAGAGTGGTTCGATAACAAGAAAATCAAAGTAATTACTCCGGCCAATCACACTGGACGCAAGCAAAGGAATCAGCCAATCAGAAAACCAAGCGAATGTAAAGCCGGTTACAGACGAGCAAGTTTTCTGTGACAAGTTTTGACTTGACAAGTTTTATTTGCTGGTGTGTAAAGAAAAACTTGTCAAGGTTTTCCTTGACAAGTGCACTTGTTCAAAAGCTAGCATGTTAGCTTTTGAACAAGTGCACTTGTCAAGGAAAAACTTGACAAGTTGCAGAACTTGCTGGTCTGTACGGGTCGACAAGGAAAACTTGTCAAGAAAATTGAGAAATATTGCGGGCCCTCAGCGGTGTTCTTGTTGTGCTAGCCGTAATGGCGGATAACAACATGGCCGGGAAAAACACTGTTCGTTGGACCGATTCTGCTACATCACTTCTCGAATACCTAAGATCAAGAGAAAACTTGTGGAATACCAAAGTGGATTCCTACAGGGACCGAAACAAGAAAAAAGCCACCTCGTATTCGTATGTCTGTTCGAATGCTCATATTGCAAATGTTGAGAAAAACCCAGACCACAAGCCAGCATCCTCTTTCCTCTCGTCAAATAAGCGTGAGCCATAATCAAAAAGCTAAAATGGCGCCCTGTGTTTTTGTTTTCCGTCCTCCGCTGCGTAACTGTATTGCTGGCTACAGTTAAAACTTGTCAAAGAAAACTTGTTCATCCGTTCACACCAGCAAATAAAACTTGTCAAGGCAAAACTTGTCAAAGAAAATTTGTCGTTTATACACATGAGCATATGAACATTGTCAATGACATTTGTCAAGGAAAACTTGCTCGTGTGTAACGGGCTTTAAATCGATCCAAGTCACAATTGCTTTGGGTTTGTTTCTAAGTTGGTTTAGAAACTGGCGCGAGACTTTTTCGGCCAAGGGAGCAGGAAGGGATGAAGCCGCTTTAGTTCTGCCTTGTTCAAAACAGAGTACAAATAAAGTTGTTGCTGTTGTTATTGTTGTCATGAACAGCGCAAAACATGACCATACATAGAATGATGAATTTAGCGGTAACAGGAGCCAAACCTATGACCTTTAAGTTCGGACGCTCTACCACTGAACTACAGCACACTCACGGGCTTACAATTCACCATCTTTTATACTACAATTGCAAGAATCAAGTGAAGCTATGATGCTCGCAGTTATGAACGCAATTTTAGCAATTGCGTAGAGAAGCCTGAAAAAACTCAGGACTTCAACGGGATTTGAACAGTTCAATATATGATTCATTTCATATATCATTTCCTCAATTGCGAGAATCCCACCATTTTGACCCAGTTCAATGGCTACGCTCTGGCGAGTCTACTGTAGCTCAGCGGTAGAGCATCTGAGCTAGTAGTTATTGGAAGGTCATAGGTATGACTCCTGTTTGAAGCACTAACTGGAGCCCGCGTCATTATTGCTTACTAATAAATTAGGGAGTTTACGAAACGAAACGACAACGCCGACGACCACAACGAGAACGACACAAAACAATCGGTTTTGTGAGCAAAAACAATGGCTCTGCACGTGCGTTTTACATTTTGGTACATTTCTTTGCTGTCATCTCCTAAACAACGACGTGAAATGACAAAATTTAAAGTTCTGTGGAGAAATTTATCGCAACACAATGAATTTCAAGTTGAGTTACCTCTTTACGCTTCTAACCCACTCATACCAGTTTAATTCCTTGACTGTTACTTCAAATTTTAAGTGCGGAACGAAATGAAATTGTTGCGTAGTGATACCAATAACACGATCTTGAATTTTCAAATGAGGACCTCGTAGCCGTCGTCGTTGTCGTTTCGTAAACTCCCTATTCATTATTCCATTCCCTTACCGGGCTTAAGTTTCACTATATTCTTTACTACATGACCATACATACCTCCACAGAAGCAGGATAAAGATCAACAGGTATTCTGCAACGAAATAAAACAAAAGGTACATTGCAGGAGCAAAATAGAAGCTTTAATAGCGGGGCTCCCACGCGCGCGAAGCGCACGTGGGACAGAGCCCCATACTCATGGAATATGGTCAACCTCATTTCGTTTGGTTGTCACGTGACTGACCGAGCGTACGTACGTACGCGTCTACAGATTGTACGGGTAGGGGAGACTATCAAAAGGAAGGGAGGGGTATCTCAGGCGTGTCTTGGCAGATCCACATCTTTTATATTGGACATTCACATCATCAATTGACAGCTGTCAAAACGGGATAGCCACTGACCAGTATCACATGACCATATTGTGGGCTCATGTGTGAACTCATCGAGGTGACATGTTTATTTTGAAAGCTGTCCGCTGACCAGTAATTGTTTTACTAGATCGCGGGCTCATGTCTCGAGTTCTGGTAGCCCGCGTATTTTTGGCGGGAAATTGCGTTGACGACTGAAAAAGAATTTTCTGTTCATTGTCCTTTTGAGACACTATTATTACTCTACACTGTTAAAGTTTTACTAAAGGATAAACGAAACAATTTCTATTGCTATGTCAACAAACAATAGCAGAGAAAATATAATTTGCAGAACACAGGGTTCAGGTGAAGAGCAACGGGAAAGAGAGCGGCAGAGAGCAAGAATTAACTGGGGAAGAATGAGCGAAGAAGATCGCCAAAGAAGGCGCGCTCGGGAAAGAGAAAGGAGACGAAATTATAGCGAAGAACTCCGACAAGCAGAAAGAGTCCGGGCTCCAGAAAACACACAAAATGTTAACGAAGAACGGAAAGACTCCGTGCTGTGGAAAACAGACAAAATTGTAGCGAAGAACGCCGAGAAGCGGAAAGACTCCGTGCTGTGGAAAACAGACAAAATTGTAGCGAAGAACGCCGAGAAGCGGAGCGACTCCGTGCTGTGGAAAACAGACAAAATTGTTAACCGACCTCGACACTAAACTATAGTCAAAAACGTTTGTGAATTCCTTCGCAATATTTTAGAATGCTTTTACAGTTTAAAGGGAAATGAAAGTACTAAACGGGAGCCCCGCTTTTAGGCTTGGCTAAATCTATATATTAGTATTGTTCAACAATGAACCAAATTAACACCTATTCAAGTTGATAGCCGTTCTCATTGCACCGCAGGGGCACAATCCAAAAATTCTCGGTTCAAAGCTGCTGCTTGTTTCCATCTCTTAGACACTTCCTAGAGTTTACACATAGTGCTCTTCCTCCAACTTGATGAGTCTGGGGCCCGTTTCTCGAAAGCCCCGAAAACATTTTGCGCCCGAAACGCCATTTGTATTTAAACCTACGATCCACTTCTTCTAGAACGCTGGTCCTTTAACATGTTTCCAAGGTAGGAAAAGAAAAAGAAATGCCTAGCTTTCATTCTTAGAAACGTTTTCCTTGTATAAAGATACAGTAGGAATTGTAGCACCCACCCGAAACTTTCGGGCCCTTTGAGAAACGAACGTTTCGGGCCCTTTGAGAAACACACGCCTGAGGAAGGTTTCGGAAACGTCCCGAAAACTTTACAGACCCGAAAAGCCATTGGTAAAACTGTCATCCGTTTATTCTAAAAGGTTGGCCCTTTAACAGGTTTTTAAGTTAGAAAAGGAACAGCAGGGTTTCAAGATCAGAAGCGCTTTCCTTTTTAACGGATACACTTGGGACTGTGGTCCCTGAAGTAGCCCCGGGTCTTTTGAGAAACGCACGCCTGGGCCGAGTTGTTCGAAGAAGGGTTAGAGCTACACCGGGGTAAATACCATGATAGCCTATAGCTTTTAACAGGACTTAACCCAGGGTTAGTACAGCACTAACCCTGCTTCGAACAACACGGCACTGACTGGGCCGAGTTGCTAAAAACATGGTCAGCACTAACCATTGGTTAACTCCTCAGTATCAAAACCTAGAGGTTACGGCTTGGTTAGGGTTAGGGGTAGGGTTAGGATTAGGTTGTCCTGGTATTTATCCAGGTTTAGCAGCAACCTTGATTAGAGCTTTAGGGTTAGCATTAGATCCCGTGCCACACCCCCTCAGGACACTTTCTGGTGTTTACAAGATGCAATATTTCACACCCTTCTGGGACCACCCGTATGACGCACGCGTCCTCGGCGTCATATACGGAACTGAGAGGACAGACGTTTAGCTTTACTAACCAACCTAGACAGTGACTTCGATCACGTGACCAGCAGCCATATTAGTTTACTGAAGCAAAAGAACAAACTTGCACACAAAATAGAGTTCAGTTCCCAAGACACGCTTTTTCTTACTCCAATATGGCCGTCTTGACGTCAGAGTAAACACAATAGGGACGTTACGTAATAACGACGACGACGTTCGCATTTGAGATGTGTAGTAACTGCCGAGGAATGAAACTGGTGTGAACCGGGTGTGAGCCGGGTGTGAACCGGGTGTGAGCCGGGTGTGAACCGGGTGAAGGGAAGAGGGAAAATCGAAAATTTATTCTCACGAGCTCACGTCCCCCACCGAGCCTTAAATTTGGTCATTTCACGTCGTTACTCAGAACGCGACGGCAAACTGATAATTGTACCAAAATGTAAAACTATTGTTTTTGCTCACTAAACCTACTGTTTTGTGGCGCCGACGTCGAAGTCGCATAAGCTCTTTACGTTGAGAGAACCCAGATATGTACTGAACAGATAAAGGAGAGCATAACACATTTTAATAAAATACTTTGCCTACAGTTTATAATAGCTATGTTGTCTATCCTGGTAGCATCGTGCGTACCTTTGCAGATGATCTTTTACCGATGCAAAGATTTCAAAACTGGCAGGAAGATCTTCATACAAGTCGACGAATTTGTTCAAAACAGAGAGGCAATGACTTAGCGAATTAACCCTGCGGATAAAAGAATTACCCAGTTATTTGACGGTTATATAGAAGCTGCCTTTCTTCCCACCCTCATAGGAAGGGAAATAGTTTAGTAAAGCACTGAGGAAAGGCACTTTTGGCAAGCGAAAGAAGAACCCGCCCCGAGAGAACGGATACGAAGGCAAATTATACGATCCCTTCAATTTGGAATGATCCACTCCATTTCAGAAATTCTGGGCCAGCCGTTTCCAGACGACACTTGTACATTTGGTAAGTTCACCATCTCCGACTAGGGCAAGCTCCGTCGCGCACGGAAAAACCAGATGCAATCGCTGGCCACAGCTTTCGGCGGCTAAGCTTGGGACTAAAAAAGCTGGGAAGACTGTAACTAATCATAAGCATGCATTGCGCGAACGAGAGGCAAGTGGGGAAATTGGGATTGGTTTTCCTTCCAATATAGAGGCATAAAAACAAAATAAGGGCAAAAAATGAACAAATGAACAACCCACAAATACCCTTTCTGATCTGTGATGTAACACGCTTTACCTTATTTCGTCCGTCGTCAGCTCAGCTTCCGTCACTTCTCCGAGTGTCTTTGTGAGCGGTAAAGCTTTGACAACCAAAGAGCTGAAACGATTTAGATATGGGCCTCTTTGAAGGGCACCTACTCTCGAATGTGTTGTTAAGGTTAACTCTTCACCTAACGTAAACATATTCTGTATTTTTCTCCTCGAAATTTCGCCTTTAATGCATCATTAGTGTTTGCTAGCAGTT